>JBBPMK010000084.1:0-52636 GCA_038090295.1 Boletus semigastroideus
TTCTTTCCCTTTTTTTTTTTTTCATCTTTTTTGGGGGCGCGGCTCTTTTCCCCCCCCCCCCCCCCCCCAAAAAAAAAAAAAAACCTTAAATGGGGGTTTTAGAGGAATCTGCTCTTGCAAATCCATTGCATTGATGCTCAATGAACCTGATCTACACAAAAAACACACTTTCAATAATTTGTGGTTGCGTGAAAATTTAGATGAGTTTGCCTGTCCGCAACTGTATGACTCACGGTGACCGTGACTGCACAAAAGAGCGAAAGTTGCAAGCAAAACTTTCACCATCCGGTTCGGGTACCCAAGGAGCGTTCTTCAACCTACAGTCCATAGGATTGTCAATCTCTGGATCCGAAGGAGGTTTGACTTCCTGTGGCACGACATGCAAGTCTCCCGGAAGTTGGCATTGTGATGATATATGCCACATTAAGTAAGTTAAAAAAAAAAACCACCCGAAAAAAACAACAAAAACTACAGTATAGTCTATTCAACATCATCCTCAGGCTCTGCTACTACACCATCTTCATTCCAAATCTGCAGGAACTGACAAGAAAAAAAGTGTCAATGACCAATTCCACGCACAAGCAAACATGTCATTTACCGTGGCCTTTTGCATTGCCAAATGCTCGGGCAGGATAAGAGGGGCCATAGCAAACGGTAGACGGTCCCACGATATCGGAGACTGATGGCGCTTGATAGCGGGTTTGTCTCCAACAGCACTCTTCTTTCCTGGAACGAATTTACTGCATTTTCTGGGGGCGAATGATAAGTCGAGACAAATTCAGGTTGACGAGTCGACTTACTCCTCTGACAAACCATATAAGACTTTCAAGTGAGATTTTAGCAGCATCACGATGCAGATTATAACCGATGTTCTCATGACATCGACATCAAGGTTAAATTCTAGTGGGGGTCGTGACGTCGGGTTCTGTGATCTGAATGAGTGATTGTCAACGGTACCAGTCGTTCGTCTCACCGCCATCTGGGTACCATTCGAAACGGACTGTTGCTGTGGTTCATGCAACTGGACGAGCAAATTTGAAGGAGAAACGACTTCTATGAGCTGCATTCCAGACGTGGATAAAATGGACGTGAGGTGTTTGATGACAGTGAGAGCTTCCTCTTGGGTTTTGTAGTCTAGAGTAGCAAAGTTCTCGGCCATGTAACGAGCAAAGTCGACATCGTCCTACAAGTCGTTTATCAGAACGAGCAAATTAACCTGAGGTGGGATGTTTACTTGTGAGGATTTCAGTGCGGTCGGGATATCAAATGCCTTGACAAGGGCTTTCAAGAAATCCTGTCGGGGCGCCCTTTTTTCTCGGACTAGCGAATACCATCGTTGTAATAAAGCAGTTGGCTCAGGCTGTAAACGATACCCTACGGTAGCCCAAGTCAGCGTTCGATAGCGACGCGGAAAGGTTAGACTAACCTTGGACCAGATTTGGCGAGATTACTCTCTGATAGTCAAACGACTGCCTCGCGCTGACGATGAACCGAGCATTGAGAAGACTCATGTGCTTGTTGTACAGAATGCCATGCAACGCGCTTGCCCGGATACTTGTCGCTGCGATAGGGCTCGTTTCAAGCGCAACGATGACCGGGAAGGACTGGTGCTTTTAGTGGCGCCAATAAGTCGCAAAAAAAGGTTCGCATACCTGGAGTGGGTGTGCGAGCCCTTGCTTGACAGTAAAGGTCAGGATATCAACGGCAACGGCCTGTATCTGCGGATTCTGAGATAGCGCAGCGTCCAAGATGGGCGATATGTAACGTTGAACTACCGCGGAGCTGACCCTGTCCCACACATAAGCTCGTCACCAACGCTGATACCCCAAAACATGATGCTTACCCCGAATCCGCAAAGCCTTCGGTATTCCCAACGAGCTCGGCCATATCCACAACGCCATCACCCTTCCCTTGTCCAGAACCTGAACAGGCGTGAACACCTTGAACGTATTGCAATGTAACCTACTCACTCTTGAGCTGCTCAGCGTGTTTCGCTGCCTCAGAAACCAAGAACTCTTGCATGATCCTCAGCAACCGTCCCCGACTTTCTTCGTCAGGCGAATCGAAGATCGCATCCATAATTCCAGCAGAACGCTCCAACGTCATCAAAGTAGGTTGAGCGCGGAACAGGAAGCCTTGCAAGGAATTTGATGAGGTCATGATATGTAGATCTGAGGGCGTACCTAGACATTGCAAGATACGACCCTTGAGGCCGACATCGTTGTATTTCGCGTAGAGGGAAAGAAGGCTATTATATATGTGTTCCACGATAGGTCCCTGTCACAGGAATGGTGATCAGGACAACTGGCATCGCTCTGCGAGTTAAATTACCCCCGAAACGCTGTTCAACTCCGTCACAAACTCTGCAAACATATTAAATCTCTTGCATCCGTCTAGTCAGGGTCAAACATACCCGGTCGCTCAACACGGAGATGATCAAAATCGCAGTGTTCTCCGAGCAGGGACACGATGAAGATGAGGATAGACAATGTCCGTGTCTCAACAGCGGTCATCGTCCCGCTACTACGGACGATAGCCTGTTGAAGACGAGCTGCCAAACACGTGAGATTCAAGTGAATGCATCAATATTCGCACGCACCATTGCACGACTTCAATAGTGCGACGAGTCGGTGGAAGTCATGTGTGAGATGTTGAACAGAACCACACATACAGGCGACACTTTCTTGTAAGCACTTGAACAAATAGGTTATCCGCGCTTGACTAGGCTTCCAGGATCAACCTACCACCACACCACCAACGTTTGACGGCTTGAGAATCATTGGCTGTAAAACCAACTGTAAGTCTTGGCCGAATTTAACTGCGGTTTTCGGCATATGGGGAATGGATATCCGGAAAACTCGCAGTAAATAGTCAGTCACGGTCAATTCCTCGGCCTATAGAGCGGAATCAGCAAGCATTCCATGTAACCCGCTAGTCTATACGAACGGAAGCAGGGTTCTTCAGGTAGGGGAGTAAGGTAGAAGCGTTACTACCAGACAAGACGGATGGGTATGCGATTGCAAAGAGATAGAGCGTTCTGATGCAAGATTGAACCGTCTGAGGTACAGATAAGCCCACGACGTTTTTCTGGGAGAACAATTGACACTCACAAAACCGGGGAGGTCAGAAGCATCCACGAGACCATCAATCAAGGTCTCACAAATCTCAGAGTACTTTGCGCGCACAGAGGGAGCATCCGCAGGGTTTTGACTTGATATGACCTTGTGGAGAAGGTCCTCCAAAGGGGACTGTTTGTCCTTGAAGTACGCAGAGACGCCCATGATGACAGATACTTTCGAGAGCAAAAAGGTCTTGTCCTGGTTATTGCTCGACGAAGGTGGCTTTCCCTTGTAAGGGACGGCCTGAGATGGGTTCTGGAACCATAATTCCTCCACAGTCTTGACAGCGAGGTCCTTGACGGTGTCATCCTCGTCCAACATCCGCAATACGAGCTTTGTACAGACGTCAACACGACGGGCCAGATCCTCAGTGACGCCATAGTATTGTTTGAGCAGCTTGATTACTCGCTTCCGTACTCCAAGTCCAGTGTCCTGTAGCCAAAATATTTAGCAAGCGATTGGCAAAAGAGAAAAGACAAGAATATACCGCTATACGGTCAGCAATTCGCGAGTAATAATCACCAACGACCTCGGGCGATTCAATCATGTATCTACCGATCAACTCAACGGCAGCGTCTCGAACTGCTGGAGACGAGTCTAGCAGGTGTCCTTCGATTGCTCGGCGTACGTTGGTCTGTCATGTATCAGTTAGATACACTGCCTCGGATACACATCCTTACTGTCGAAAGGATGCTAGAGTCGCTTGTCACGATCTGGCCCAGAGCTCGCAATGCTTTGGTTCGCATGAACACAGGGGGCGCATCCAGAGCCATCAGTACGACATTCAAGATGGGTCCGAAGGAGCTTTTGAGACTTTGTACGGTACCAATCTCCTCTGCAAGCAAATCAACACGAGCAGCATCTTCCTCAGACCTAGCAAAGCATAAAACATCGGGACAGGTCATGTTTTCTATCCACCCACCCGACATCAAAAACGTCCGTAGAACGGTTTGTCCAGACTTCGGACAGGGCGTTCCGAAGTTTCGTACAAAGATTGAGCGTCGTCGATGATTTTTGTGTGGGTCTACCCTGGTCCTCGGACTGCAGAGTGCCACGCAGGACTCTCAAGGCGTTGGCCAATTCGTGACCCCACATGGCAGAAGTAAGTTCTCGGGCGCTCTGATGTCTGATATAGCTATGATGGTGTAAATTGCAACCGTACGACATACCTCGTAGGCCTGATCGTCAAAGGAACGTTTCAGCAGGTGGAAAGCGACGGTTTCATGACGAGCCAAGAGGGTTTCAAAAGCTTGCCTATTCTCCGTCGAAACAACCTACAGAAGATCATCATCAGATCCATTCCTCCGAGATATGAGATGCGTACTTCATCCAGCGGGACAAGTGGATGTTTGCTGCACCGTTGTCGAACCTTGATGGCGCTCGATCGCAACCGAGCGGCGATCACGCCTAAATGATCTAGCGCTATCGCCTTCGCTGCGTTACTATCTATATGCACACTCGTCTTCACGTCGTCCAGTGAGGCTACCTAGGATGGAATGATTGTCGGATCGAGCGAATGTTTCTCAATAAATACTGATACCATAAATTTGCAAATCACAGTCAGAATCAAACTGGCCGCCGGCCACTCTGGCCAATATAGAACAACCAAGAGGTCAGATATCAAGTTATCGAGGATGATTCGATACTCGGCTTCGTTCGAGTTCTTCGTCAGCTTCCCTTTGCCGGACCTGGACGGATAATGAAGGTGTACAAGCGGATACAGAAACAGGACCTCACCTCTGTGTCAAAAAGAGGACGATCGTTTTCGCGGCATTAGTAGCCGAGTCCAGGCCAGACGTATATAAATTCATCTCCTAGTTTCGTGAGTGAAGGCGAAGCAAGCAATACCCACCTCACCCACCTCCATGTCCTGTTCGTCAAAAACGACGCCTTTGGCCTTCTCTGTCGTGGTCTCCTGGTTCCGCAGCGCACGGTTTTGACGGACTTTGGAAATCTTGCGCGCCGCTACTCGAACGTCGCGTGCGGACGTCTGTACGAGTTGAAGGAGAAGGGCGGAGACTGTGCGTATCGAACGACCATCACGTAGACTGGAAACATTCGATAAACAGGCGGTCAAAACGTCGAAGAGGGAGAACGAACCGGAACTGTCCAGCTTTTTTGTGGCTGTTTGATAGTTTGATCAGTGACGACAAGATTTCTTCAATGATCCATGACCGTTGATCTTCGTGGTTCGCAAAGACCTTGGAGGAGTTCGTTAGCCGAACTGCGTCATGAACAATGTACCCACACTTCGAATGATCGCAAGAGCGTCGAGGCGAAGACCTCTCATGGCACTGTTCCCCAACGTGCTCAACACGACGTTCTCTCGCTTACCCTTGGTGTCACTCTCGGCAGACTCGACGACAAAAAACGGTCCTATGGCAATATAAACTGCTTGGATAATGATCGCATCAGACATGCTAATCCCGTCTGCAGAAAATAAGGAGTTAATGCGGGGAAGAGCGGCAGCGAGAGCTTGAAAGAGCTGAGTCAATAGTCTCCGCAACTCTCCACAGCTAGAATGCGTGTAGCGAAGTAGGCAATTAAGCTGGGGTGACGCAGCTCCACCGACTCCTATGCCCTCTACAAATGGATAGACGACCATAGTGAGCTGGTTCTTGACAGTACTAAGGCAAGTCGTGATTAATTCCTCCGAGTAAAGCTACAGGCAACTGAGTGGATTGGCAAATTCCAAGTAAAAGTCACGAACTTGCTTTGTAAGACCCTCACCACTGAGGAGCGCCATACAACATTCGGCGGCGAGGATACTATCTCGAGAAACCTCCAATTGAACAGTCAGCTCGTGTACGTCCGAGCCGGTAAGTTGTTGGGAGTGCGAATCATGTCCAGGGGGTCCATCCTCGTGTACATCTATACCATCTGCTGGAACTTTTTGGCCCTTTTTTGATTTGCTGGGTGACGAGGGCGGAGGAGGATGGTATGTGGAAGTATGCAAAGGATCTAAATGCTCCCCTGCCTTGATCGAACGCTCTAAAATCTTCATCAGTCTCGACAACGTGGGGGCTCCGATGTCTCCAAGCGTGTCGCGTGCTTTTGAGCCTGATCCAGGATTGGCGACACCCTCACGCGTTGTGCGCCTGGATCTCTTGGAAGGACGTGCAAGCTGACTAATATATTTTGTCAGTTTCTTCACGAGGCTCGGCTGGAGGTATGGATGGTTGCAATCGACCGTCAGGGGAGAAAAGTATTCCTTTGGGAGATCGGCAGGTTCAATATCAGCAGCAAGCGAGTCTTCCGCTTCGAGTATCTCTTCGATCAAGGTGTTGAGCCTCTCGAGAGGGACTGTAAAAAATAAGTAATCAGAGATGCTGGTTGCAACGGACGGGAATCACATACCTCGCTCATCCCTGTCTCCTGTGCGCCGGGAGGACTTGACATCGACATGCATGTTGCGACGCGGATGACCGCCATCGTCGTCTTCGGAGTCATCTCCAGAGGCCAGATCGCCAGAGCGCGACTTTGTAGAGGGCGTTTTCCACGTGACACTAGGGACGTTGACATATGCTAATACCTGTCGGGAAGATTTCGAGGATTTGTGAGATGGCGTCTCGCTTGTGGATCTCAAAGTAGCAACGGAATGTGTGGAACTTGCTGTGTGTATGCGCTTGCGAGAAGGGGTAATGAGTTCGTCCGGAGATTTACGCTTCCTTGGAGTTACAGAAGGCTGGAGATCGACCGGAGGTAGTGGTAGCTTTGGCGGGAGCGACTCTACTTTTAAGGGTGAGTGCTGAGGCGTGTTGGCCGGGTGGGTGGGTTTTGAATCCAAGAGCTGAGCAGAACGATTGAGAAAGTCCTTGAGGAAGGGCCCTGATTCCTCTGGCTTGTAGATGCGCGGTTGTGATTTGGCTTGACTGGGGTAGCCGAGCGCAAAGGCGAGCGAAGACGACGAAGAACGGATGCCGGGCGGGGGTGGAGTTGGGTAGGCCGAAGTGGGGTTGAACCGCTGAAAGACCGAGTTGGCGATGGCTGGCGGGTTGTAAGCGGAGTGGGAGGGTGCGAGGGTCCAGGTGGAGGGGGGAGAGAAGCTGTACTGGCTGACGCTAAGAAAACGAGGAGTGAGTAGAAAAGGCGGCCAGAAGAGTAAAGCACGTACGGGCCGCCATAGGAAAGATACCGGACGGAGTCGTCCCTGGTAGCCTGCCAGTACTGGGAATGCTGTGCAGGGGTGGATGGGTTTGCGAGATAAGAGAGCTCGTTGGCGTAGTCGGCAAAGGGTGAACTGGACGGTGGATGGGTCTGATAGGAGACGGCGTGCGAGTAGGTCGGTGGTGGTGCAGGGGTGGAAATATTGCTGATATGCCTCGACACTGTGCATCCTGGTCATCGGGGAAGAGACAGAGAGACGACCCGAGGACACATACCATGCGCAGAGGGCGTCGCTGAGGCTGGCGGGTAAGCAGCGAACAACCTGTGGGCCTGATACACGGCGTCGTGTCCGGGCTGCGGGTGAGCGCTGGCTGGATCGGGCGAGAACGTCCCCCGTGAGCCGTTCGCATACCAATCCGAGTCTTGTTTGCTCATCCCAGCTCAGCTCAGAATTGAAGCGTAGTCAAGCGCGTGAAATTGACGTGACTTGTCGCGTGACTGTCACACTATGTACTCGTCCGCCGTCTCTTCCTAGTAGTGGTCGTATTACCCTCCTCCGCATCGGTCTGGCGCTTGTGCTTGATGCCAGCCAGCCTCATGACCTCTTTCAGCTTCTCCTTGTCCTTTTCTCCCTTCAGCGCTTCCTCCTTTGCAACCTTTTTCCGATGCACCTCCTTCCTCTCCTCCTGCTTCTCCTTCCGTCTCACAACCTGATCCTTCCGCAGAGCCCTGATCTGTTGCAAAAGTGCAATCGCCTTCTTCTCATCTGGTTCCATCACCACAGCACGCTTTTGCATGTATGTCTTGGCTCCTTGTGCTTTCATCGCCCTCGGTTTCGAAGCATACGGCAACGCAGCCTGTAACCTTTTCGGGATTCTCAGCGGATTGAATCGTCGTGGCGGGCGTTCCACAGGCTTGTAGTGCGAATTCACATTCAGCGGCGTCTTTATCCCGTCCTCTCGTCGTACTTGACCCGTGAGTCGCATACCTTGCCAACGCGTCTTGTCCGATAGAAGCAACGATGTCACCGGATTGTAGAACTGACGGGGCTGGATCGAGTACCACGCTCGTAGGAAGACAACGTCTGTCGTCTCGTTTGTTCTCCTCCTCGCATCCACGTCGCAAATGACGACTCACCACTCATGAGCACCTTGTCTTCAAACGTCGCACGGAAGGCTCCCTCTGGCTTCGACAGCGCCTTTTTCACCTGTCCCCGAATTCCAGAAACAGTCCGGATAGTGGCCCCTTCGAATTTCGCGACCTCAAGTGCGCTCGTAAACATATCCTTTACGAACGCCGTGTTCTTGAATATCTTCATGGGAACCCCAGTCAACTTCAACTTCTTCACTATCTTCGTCGACCGATCAATGTCAAGAACGACGCCCGAAGCTGATACTCTAAATCCAGCACTCTCTCCGTTCAATGAATTGAAAGCACAGAATCCACTGTTCGGCAGAGCAACCGGGCCATAAAACGTCGCATAGCAATGCATGTGTTCTGGTGTGTACTTGAGCATCCGCATACGGATCGAGTGATCGTCGAGAGCGTATATCGGAATACTCTGGAATCGTCTCCATCCAAGCGAAAAGATGAGTGGATCATTCGTCTTGAGGGTCTTGGTGAACCAACGGTGTCGCTTGATCCGCACTTGCAGGTATCCAAAGCGTTCCTCGGCTGGCAATAAGCCCCCAACAATAATAGGATAATGCGGATCAAAGTTCTCAATCATCTCGCATGGAACAGAGGAGAGTTCGATGCGAACATAGCTTCCCGGTCGGTGACCTTCCACCAGCAAACGCGCTTCGGCATCCACATCCTCGAATTCCGCTCGATTCAGCCGGAGTTGCCGATTCAACTCGTCCTTCTTTTCGTCATAAAAATCCATTTTGTCTGCTTCAGGTTCGTCGTACTGCTCATCAAATTTGCGTTTGAGCGCTTCTTTTTTCGCAGCGAGCGCTGCAGCACGGGTAGTGTCGGACTCTTCAGGTTCTTCGTCTCCTAATCCATCCTCGCTTTGCTCTTCTGCACCACCTACAGCAGGGTCATCCCCAGTGATGAATAGTGATCGTATCGACTCGAGGTTTTCTTCGTCTTCCCATTCTTTGAGGTCCTCAGGCAATAGCGGCTCCTTGGTCATGTCGAGGTCATCGTCATTCGGCTCAGCTATCTCTTTGGGATGAAAGAAATCATCATTTTCTCCGAGCTCAGAGTCACTGTCCGCAAAGGCGATATCTCCGTTTTCCTCTTCCTCACCAAATCCCTCCAAACGTCTCGTGGCCTTGCGGCGTGCACCCCGTCCATCATTGCCCTGCATAACCACCAGCTCGCCGTCGCCGAAACTGTCGCCCTCGTCCAGACCCATGGACGAGTCATCGCCATTATCCGAGTCTGGTTCCTCTCCGCTCTCCGAGTCCTCGTCCGACCAGTCACCATTTCCGAGTCCATCGTCATATTCTTCTTCTTCCGAGTCGCTGGTTTCCTGAGCATGGGTAACGTGGAGGTGTTTAGACGATGTTCCGAGCAACCTGATCCGACTCCGCGATATGCCATCTTCGAGGGTAGCATCGACGTCCTGAAGATCAATGACCATCCGTTCCCCCTCGCCTTGAGGCACAGAGGTAGAGGCTATGGGGAACGACATCAATCCATGAATGGGCTCGTTGGTGGATAACCTACCATCTGCCCCTCCACGCGTAAAATTTCCGGGGACGTTGATCCAAACTGAGTCTTTGTCATACATGAGACCTCCGACATCGCTCATCGGTGCGTGCACAAGTAGCTTCCTCTTTTCGCTCAGCTTTCGCCGCTTCTCCGAATCTGCGTCAGGCAGGGGACAGGGATCACCTAGGACAGTGACCGACGCCATGTTCAGGTCTCCGACACCGGGTATGTGGATTCTGGTGCTATTACGGAGGTTCGTACCACGCAAGTAACCATACAGGGTCACTGTCCGATCACATTTGCCCTTGGAGGCACGGATCGTTTCGCGTGCCGTAAGGTCCTCGATGCGATCTGCCAGAAGGTATGGATGGCTATTTCGGAATACGAGCGGACGGAACTTCATTACGCCGATGAAACGGGAGAGATTCAGTATTTCACTGTCCGGGTAGCGACCGTTGAGGACACCGGAGAGATAAAAGAGTTTCGCGCCTTGATATATTTCTGTCCAAAACCGTTTTTTAAGCGCCTTCTTAGTGTCCTTGAGAGTGGACTGTTTCTTGATGAGGTCGAGGTGCGAAAGGATGCCGATGACTTTGGGGAATCCGTGGGATTGTAATATGTTGAGAAACTCAAAGGTTTCCTGTACAGGGATCATCAGCAGAGGGAAAGCGTATAATTCATGGGGCCGGACCATTTCGAAGCCAAATGAGCCATCGATCATAAGGAGAACCAAGTCGACGACCTTGCCGATGTCGATCATGGAATTGAGGTCATTGTTGCACTCGATAAACGTCAGTCGTCGCTTCTTCCCTCCGATGACTGTGATAGGACCCTTTGCGTCCTGCAGCGTCTGTTTCGAATATCGACGAACAAGGCTCTTGAGGAGGGTCGTCTTGCCCACCCCTGGAGGACCTGCGATTGCGATAATGACGGGTGGCGGTGTGTCCTCGGGGGTCCTGTCGACCAAGGGAACATGCAAACGAGTCTGCTCGCGCTCGACGTTCCTGCGACCTTGTCTCTCGGCGCGTCTGCCAGACTTGGGTGCAAACGCCTGGCAAAACAAGTCTGAGGTCAGTCAAGGACGATTTCGCAAGCGACACACCTTTTCGTTGAACCCCGAGTGCTGCTTTCCTTTTCCCTTCTTGTCTGCCTTGCTCCCAGACTGCGCTGGTCTGTGCGCTTTGTGGGTCTGCTGTTCCATGTTCTGCTAAAGACCAGAAAATTGGCTAGCAAGTAAATCTGGCAAGTCGACCCCCCCGGGGGGTCGTTAAAAAGAACGCTCACGTGACTGACGCGTCGAGCATTGTTGACTTGGTTCGCTTCGAGTCGCTCTTCGTCCGCTTCCTTCGCTTTTCTTTCTTTCTCTGTCTTGTATTCTTGTTTGTAGCGACACCTTTTGATGGCCAAAAAGTCGTCCTCATCCCCGCGCCGTGAGTTCAGCATCCCCGGCGACGAGCTCGAACAACACCGCATCCAACTCGAACACAACCTGCAAAACACCGATCTATCTCTCCATCTATCTTCTGTTCAGGACGAGGACGCCGCCCACGACGAGTCCGTTGAATACCCCAGACACGGTTCTGCACCAGACCATTTCACCCCTTTTGCCTCGTTTGATCGCCATTCCCGAGAAAACCTGGATTTCGACCCCAGCAATATCCGTCCATGGTCTATCCATGATGACGAGGGTATCGCACCTTACGACGTTCGCACAATGTCCACCGCTGCTCATCATGCGAGCGCCGTCACTATCACCGCAGGGCTCGCACGCAGTGGGAGGAGAGAACCTAGCATCAGCGGCGCAGAATACGATCCGGATCGCCCCCTCCAAGACATCATCGCCGGTACGGAACGCTGATTCAACATTCCCGATAAATTGGCATTGACATGCTCCTCAGCTTGTCGCGCAGGTTCCGATCCCGAGGATGCAGAAAAGTCGCAAGATATCGCCCGCCCAAAATTGTCAGAAACTCTACACCGTGTTGGCTTTTCTCCTCGACGACCTCGCGGTGGTCATCCTCGAGCTCCACAACACGAGGTGTCAGAGCCTCAGCGTCACGCCGACGCCAATGTTGCTCGGAGGAATATGACTCCTCGAACCAGAAAAGCTACAGTCGCTTTCGATACTACTGCCACACCTATTCGAAGACAGGTCTCTCGACCTGCTGTTCTTCAGCCCAACGTCATCGTTCAGCATCCCACACCTTCAACATCCGGCTCCCGATTCACTAAGATGGCTCGTGGAATAATCAAGGACGTACGTCACGCTCAGGAAGAAGGGGATCTCGCCAGACACCGTTCTGCGGTCAAGGACGTGGCAGAGACGTTCGACGACCCGCATCATGAGGGCCATGCATCAAAAAGGTTCAATCGCAGCCGCTTGCATCTTCCAGATGTCACCGGTCTAACGAACGCCGTGGTTTCGCCGGCCAAGGGAAATCTGGAACGATACAGCGTCCGTGGTGCCGGTTCTTCCAAAGAGGTTGAGGGTGAGTAGGCAATCACCTGTTTGACGAAAGTAAATTAATGCGCTCGATCAAAAGCTCGTCTTATTGCGTCGCTCAATGCCCTTCATGCACGACTGAACCATCTGGAGACAGAGAATAGCATTGCAAGACGTCGCGTCACAGAGCTCGAGTATGAACTGGAGGAGTGTAAACGTGATGTTGTCAGAGAACGTACGAAGATTATGGAATCTGAGGACGCAGTCGACAACAGCGTCGCTCGCAACCCCATTCCATCAACTGCTCGCGTCAAGGGTAAGGGGAGAAGAAACGATGACCTGGATCTCTACCAGTCCAAATACTATGAAGTGGTCCAGGAGAAGAAAGGTGAGTCTGACTACGTTCTGCGAAACACATATTGATGCGTCGCAGCGTTGGAAGCACTTGTCACGACACTGAGGTCCCACCTTTCTCGCGTCACGTCTGACTTGGCCACTCAGCAGCAGCTTCTCGAGGACCTTCGTCGCCTCCGCGAGTCGGACGCGCTTTCACTAACAGAAAAGGCACAAGAAATAAACGAGCTCAGAACTGAAGTAGAAAGGCTTGCCGGAGAAATCGAGGTCCTCCGTGGCGTCGTCGAGGAAGGCCTCAATGAACGACGGCAAGGACGTGACGACGACCATTCGGCAGACGTCCCTGTCGCCGATCCCGATCGTTCCCCGGTACCTTCTGTCAGACGGTTCATCGACGACGAAGAGGTGGACCGAATATCGCTTGATCTTGATGAACGCCGTTCCGAACGTGCGTCTAATTCATCCCAGAGTTCCTTCTCGGTCCCTCTTCCCATCGAAGAGGATCCAGTCGATAACCCAGCGCCACCCATCAAGCATCGTACCACTACCCGTCCGCGCCGACGAGAGGATAGACCAGAATCTAATCCACCATTCCCTCAAATCAGCTCAGAACGTATGGAACGTTTATTCTTTTCCGCTCCACGCCATAATACAACTTCATGTCGAATGTGTAAAGGCCCTCATCACCCTCATAGCCATGGCGGTCAGCGAGACGATCATGAAGCTCCACAGGATCAACGCGCCGACAAGGATGAAGGTTTCGATGAGGGTATTGGACCAGCACCTCAGCCGGACCACCTGGGCGAGAAAGTCCGCGACACCGGGCGTACGTACACGATCGATGAAATTCTCGAGAGGATGGACAGGAATGGTGGTTCGTTGCGCCCGGGTGATCTCCCGCCTCAGACTGTGCTTGCGCGGGTCGTTGGTGAGCTCGAAGACGAATTTGCTCACTTTAGGGAGTATGTCCATGCCCTGTCTTGTATCACGTCTTTTGCTGATGTCGTTACTTTCCAAGGGTGTACGATAATCTCGCTGAGGAGTATAGGTCGTTGGATTGTGCAGCCCAAGTGGCGAAGCGCCGTGCCGTGGGCGATCGTTTACGGGATGTGATAGAAGTATTGGAGCGCAAGGTATGTTTCTTCCTCTCGTGTTTTGCGTCTTGCTTAGATTCCTCTAGGGTAACCAGATAGCGTCACTGTACGATCTGTTAATTTTTCAAGACAAGCCACTTGAGCAATAGTCGATCCAATAAATATCATCGCTGTGAGACATGTACAACTTGCTTTGTTGAACTTTTCTATGATGTGTGAAGGGATATCCACTCTCGATTGCTACGATCTAACGACACTGCCATCTACAAAACTAACTGGTCCTTTGGGCATTTCACCAATAGCTTTCCGGATGTCGTCATCCAAGCATGGCGCATCTTCAAAAACCCACTTCAATTTACCGCCGTAGGACTCTGGCAAGTCGTCCTCGTCGACCAGTTCGCGAAGTGTCTCTCCAGGGTCCTTGCCCAGAATATGAATCTTGTGACGCGTCACCTCGTCAAACCAGCCCTAGTCAAAAACGTTGCAACGTCACCATCACGTCTCGGTACCGGGAACATATGGGAGCGGCGACTCTAAGCGTACCTTGATCCAGTTCCACACTGTCGGAAAGAACGACGGAGAGTTGACGATGGCGATGGTATGCAACGTCTCTGGGTAATTGGCGGTCGCCATCGTGGACGCTTGTTGGAAGTGGCTCCGGAGGTACCACATGTCTCTCAGGGACACGTTCCCCAAATCGACGATGGTCGTCACCGAGGATATCGGCGTCGCCAGTGGCTCGCGAGGGATGTGGTCACAAAGGGGCAACACGAAGCGAATCATGCATTCGTAGAGTACGACGCTGTATATATGGGTCGCGCCCAAGACAGGGATGAGCCACTCACTCGTGCGGTCGCGACAGCGCATCATGAAATACACGTACATGCGCTGGTAGCGTCTCTCTGGCGCGACCGCATCCAGCTCGCGGCGCAACGAACCGTCGAGGGAAGCGAGTCGGTAGACGTGCAACGGGAGGCCTTGCTACAAGATACCGAGCGTCGGTCACGGCGTTGCCTGCAAACAAGTCGAAAGCACCCCTACCTTGTCTCGTCGCCCCGTCCAGCGCGGATAAAATCTTCGAGATGACTCCAGCTCGTCGGCGTCAAACGTTTTGAACAGCCCGTCGACGTCGTGTTCTTTTCGCCATGCTTCCGTGCGAGCAAAGTGTTTCGCGGCCTTATCGAGGTTGTACACACGTGCACGAAGGAAACGCCTTGAGTGTGTTTAATTTCAGGCAGGTTATCGGCGTCAGACCTGAATGCACGTCTGGGGCAAGAAACGGAGCTAGGGACGTACAGAAGAGTCGCGTCAGAGTGACTCGCGGATGTCCCCTCTGTCACGGGTTGATAGAGACCTTCGTGGACGAGATGTATTTTCAAGGGTTCGAGCAGCCGGATGTGTTCGTCCGTGTGTATCGCAGTGTCTCCTTGAAGCGTATGATCTGGTGTGTCTGTTACGGTGGCGCCACTATCTGGCACTGATGAAGTAGTCGGCGAAGTTGGCCTGAGAGCGACGCCATCAGCTTGCTGAGAGCCATTTAGGTTGGACTCGTCCGATAGTAGAGCAGCCATATACGGCGTTCGGCAGTGGGGAAAGCAGTAAGCGAGGTCTCTGATAATTGGTAGGTTAGAAATTGAACGACCTGGAAAGCGATCTACGTTATCGCTTTCACCTAGACAGTCAGTTACCGTCCGGTCTCTATATATAACAGCAGCTTCCCGAGGCTGACTAAAACGATCGAGCCTACCAAGGATACAATCCATCTCCGAGATTCTCGGGACCGGGAGGTTAGAAATATTGAGCAGCTGATGATCGAAGATTGACGTTGCAGTGACTTGGACGATTTGACAGGCCAAACACACCGGTCGGTTCAACCATTCACACTGCTTTCCTCGCGTTTCATCCCCGTCCTGGACTTTCCTACCTTCCCTGACGAATACTATATTATATACCACATCAACGGCGGCACATGCAATGATGATGATGTTCTGAATTGATGAGTACGTGGCTCGGTTCAATTTCTTTTTGTACTTGTAGTGCGTGTCTGACAATGTCCAATGAAACAAGAAGCTTTTGCTTTCTGCCGTGTCCTTTTTGTCTGGTGCAATCACGGAAAGATTTCCGGGGTTCACCGGTGATGCTTAAGTGCAGCGCTTGTGAGGATGAGTGTGTCGGATGAACATTCCGGGTCGGCTTTCAAGGTGCATACTTTGATTTCGTTCGAAGATTATAAGTGAATATACAAACAGCGTCCTGCGTCATGATTGAGCAGTCGTATCTAGCCATCGTGCAAAGATGTCCCCTTTGCGAACAACACCGCAAGATCCTATCACCGGTGGGGAAGTCAGTGTGCGATTGCACGAAACAGGGTGTGGATCCCTTACGAGGACCAGAGAAGACATGCTCGAACGTCGCGGACTAGATTGGGTGTGAACACAAGTCCCATGAACAGCTTCATTTGACATGAATGAAGTATTGCCTCCCTGAATCCGTGGTCTAATCATCATGGATATTTCCGAGTCAATGAAAGCTCACTAGATGTAGGGAGTGCATGTGCAATGATCTGTTATCCTCATTTCCCCCGTTTAAGGCCTGTTCAGTCAGATGAGTATGTATCTCAACCCAGCGCAAAACGTTGTCTGACCACAATCCTCTCGCGAACTGATGGCTTCACCCTGGCGTAAGGATGGAATCTTGCAAGGTATGAGGAACGGTAAGCGGGAAGCCGCCCAGTGTCCATAAGTTAAATGTTGGAGCGTAGCAGAAACTGAAGCTAGAGCATCCAACTTCAAGACACGGGACGAACGAGGACAAGGAAAACAGAGAAAAAAAATGTCGCTGAGGCCCTATTTTTTGAACTCAACCTCCGTGCCCCGGCAAGGGGTGTAACGGCAATCTGCGTCAGGCGCGCACAAGCTTGGGCCTGCGGAGCTCGATTGTACTACTTACTTATGGGTTCCTATGTCATTTTTTTGCTGCTGCAAATACCAGAACGCTGTCAACAAGCAGCCGCGTGACATGACCAAGGCTATTTCTGGGCATCTTCTGACGAACCTCGGCAAACCAAGGTGAGTCTCTGTCTTCAGGTAAATTGACGACGGGCTGAAGATTTGGCTAAGGCTCGCTAAATTGACTCACACCAGGAACCACCTGACGCGCGCTACTCAGGAATGTCCAAAAGAGAAACAAGCATGAACCACTCCTGCGACAGAAACGTGGGTTTCCCTTCCAGACATCTACATAAGATTCAATTACTGACAACTGCATCAACCTGGGGAGAGGACGTACAGTGGGAATAAGACGTGACATAGTCACATATAGGGGAACATGTCACGTCACACTACACAGGCAAGCCATTCACAAGACCACGTTGGTCCAAGGTCCAAGTGTGCAACTCAACGTGTGCTCGTCAAGCTCCTCAAAAAAAATAGCAAGACGGTTGTGTGAGGTAGTATGCCTGCAAAGCCCTGACTACTCCAAGCAATCGAGGTGATTCTGTGACTGGAAGGGACGTGCCACTGGCTGCGAACAAGCAATCAAACCGACCGCCCGCTCCATATTGTGAATACGTTGGAGTGAATCAAGGCACTCACCAAACAGTTTGAAGTGGCTAAATAACTGGGACTTGGGACTCTGCCATGACCTTCATGTCGATACGCTGGCAGCGGAAGCCTTGTAAAGCCGCAACAACGAACACGAGGGTGGCACCAGTAAGTGTCAAATGAATAAGACGTGTGTACGACTTGCTCCGACCGAGAACACGAATTTTCGCGGTGCGGTCGTCTCGACAAGTCCCTTCACAACGGATCTACTGGTATCGTGGAGTCGGGTGTGCTCCCTGCACAAGGGCCGACCACGAGGTAGGCGACAACTTAGCGTCCCTCAAGGTGGTGAGATGGTGAACGTTTTAGCGTTCTCTGAACGAAGAAGCCTCGATTGTCGATGGTGACTTTGCGCGCAAGATACTACGATTTTTGCGAATGCATAGCCATGGAGTAAAGAAAGGGAAGGAGCAAAGGATGACATTGGACACGGCGGTTCAGCAAGGACGAGGGTGCCGATGCCGATGGGTTTGATTCTAGGCCAGCATTGTTGACGCAACTCCGCTCAATGCATTTCCTTGTCTACAATTTATTGGCCATTTGAATCTCAGCGGGTTCCTTGCCTTTGGCTCTCCCCAGCATTCCCCTCAGGACCTGGACCTTTTCCCCCCTCGACCGTAGCGCAAGGATTTTTCCCTCCAAGGTCTTTCCAGCAAATCCCATTATCGTCTCTGGACTACTGGTGCCAGTGGTATGGGGCGAGGTGCTCGCAAACCTGGGCGTTAATTGATTCAGGACATAGATATTTATTATAAGGTGTGTTTACCTTAGGCAATCTGTCCTTCCAGTGCAGTGACATGTCTCAACAGCCCCCCTGCCCTGTTTACGACGGCTCATCGAGAACGGCGTCTCACTTCGAACCCCTTCAAGCTTCGGAATGCATAGTGCGAGTTCATTTGGTGGGATCTTCTAACAGTCATTTACTCCCTTCGCCGAGACCAGGTATCCCACTGAGCGTCACGATCTCCGTTCGTCTTCCACTCCATCATTTACTCATCCTCGTACAAGATCCGAAGCAAAAAAAGGACGCCCAATACTGTCTGCACACGCGGGACACGACGCCCTGGTAGGAAGCATTAGCAATTGTCAAGTAGCTTCAGCGAGTTTATCATCTGAGATCGTTGGTGGACGGGATGAGTTACTTTTTAATAGGTCTACTACAACATGCTGCCGTTCTCGTCAATGAAAAAGCTCCGAGATTTTAGTGTGCCCCCCATTATGTAAAGGGCCAAGGCAAATCGGCAAGCAGGTGGGTTTACGTCGTTCTTTCGCTTTGAGCTTTGGCTCATCGACCCTACCTATAGTATCCCTGCGTCTCGCGTTGTGTCCGTCAGTCAAGTGAACATTTGAGTGAGCAGAAGCGCGTGAGCCTATGTAACAGCGTGTAATCGATGCGTTTCCGCTATCAAAAAACGATCCCAGCCTGAGGTGGTGGTTTACGGCGAGTATGTGAACAACCACACATCTTGCTTCGGATGCGCTCTTCGCATCTCTGAGACCTAAGTATGGCAAGGTGGGTACACCAGCAGGGACCATAGAGCGCAAAGCACTGTTTAGCATTTGAAACAGAGGCAACGCGAAAATCATTTTTAAAACACCATCGAAATGAAGCAAAGCATGGTCGACTCTCAAGATACCAGAAGTGACTGTGTTCCTCCATGATACCAACAGCTTATTGAGCGATCCGGCACTCCGATGACTTCCCTGATAGAGACTCCAACCCATCGCGGTTCTAATTCAATGGAAATTCCTCGACGTTCGGCACGCTGCCCTCTAGACCAGTTTCAAACCTGAATCAGACACTCTGGACATGGTTGTTCAGGAGGGGTTGGTGAATCAAAAAGGAAGCGCATAGATTGATCTGGCAAGTAGCATTGGCCATCCACTAAGAACCGTAGGTGTCTCTCTCTACGGACGCCATCATGATCATATCCCTATGTCTGTCCAGTTCAAGAACGAGAGTATAAGGTCTACCAATAGTTGAGCTGGTTTCCCATCCAGCCATATGATGAATGCTGTTGTTGAGGATAGATGGTCTGCGGTAGTCAAGTACGCATCCAGCCAGCAGCTATGGGGGATGGATGGACGTATACTTGGACGACAACAATTGTCTATTCCTGGGGCGAGACCCTGCAAGACCATATCGACAGTGCTCGAAATACTTGAGCATGCTAGCGAGACGTCGCATGAACTTGGAACCAACAGACAACAAATGGACAAGGCAAAGTCCTCGAAACTGGCTGGAGCTTTGGGTATACATGAGGCGACTTAAGTAGCTCCCTACGAGCGTCCATGTGACCTAGGAACGGTTGTCCTTGTCTCAACTAAAACAAATACAGTTGATATGCTCATAATGCATAAAGTTGGTTCCTAATGGCCGTTAAGCGAGGCTAGTGTTTTCCTAGGTTTTGATCACCCTGAGCGTAGGCTTTATGCATTATGAGGCTATGCATTATGAGCATATCAACTGTATGTCGTCCATGCTTGTGCCATGTCACATCAGCGCTATCGGTCGGCGGAGAAACGCCCTGCCCTGCAATTCTATGGTCAGATGTCACTTTGAGTCGAGCATGCTCACTCTGAGGGACCTGGAGACAGATATGCAATCAAACTCTGAGAATAGAGCGGGAATGTTGCGTGCCCGTTGATCCTTTTTCATATGTAGCTCCGATGGACATTGCTGTAAGGACTCTTGCGGATGGCAAAGACTTCCTTACGCAAAATCAGGCTCTTATCTTTGATTGCAGGTATGTACTTAGAACAGCATCCTTTAACGTTGTTGTGTTCCAGGGCCCCCATATGCCGCGGTCCAGCACAAGGTGAAGACCACGCTCTTCAGGGTATAATCTTGCATCGGTAAGTGGGGAATGGCAGACTAAGATCAGATATAGACAGTGCTGCGAGGATGGCATCAGCACCAGCCTCGCTCTTTTACATCTTGGAAGTCGAGCCACTTGCAGTCCGTACATACCAGCAGTTTGCCATGCAACCAGTAGAAGTAGAACAAGGAGAGTGAATAGTATTACAACCACTCTATGAACGGGCAGAGTTCACCTTTTCATGCAATGACCCCAACAGCTGTCTCTCCTGGCGATCCATGAACAACATTACCGTCCCGAACCTCTGAACCTTGGTCAAGGCTAATAGATAATCTCGCACGCCATCCCTCGCGTCTGTTGTGGGATCCTGCTCCAACACAGCGTGAAATGTGTGAAGAATGGATCTAAGTAACTCCGGTTCCAATGAGGCTTGGAAGAAGGCTGGGATGGAAGATGGAGCGATTGTCTAGACGAGATAAGACAACTTTTTTGGCGGGATTTTTCGGAGAGCAACTTACGCGAATGAGATTCCACCTGTCCGTGTTGGCCGTTAGGGACTCCCATGACTTGGTAAATTGAAATAGCGTCGTGGGCGGCTTTAGAAATTGTGCTCCATCTGTATCATCTGCTGCTGGCCGTGGTGTGGAGTTCGAAGAGGCAGTCTCATTTGATGTCCTGGTGACAATCGTGTGGTTTCCCATTTGACGGATTATCCCGCCTGATACTCTGACCGGTATTGATCCTTCGCGTGCCTGTTTGGCGTCCACAAACGTCTGCGGTTTGGACGAAGGTACTTGTGTTGTAATTGGCTTGCCTTCTGGCTTCAGCAAGCGCGATGAGACTGGTTGAAGTAGATCTGCTTTTTTGGTTCCTGTAGGGGTAGCGTTTCCAGTTTCGTGAGAAGGTCCTTCGACGATCTCAATGGGAACTCGACGTCGTTTTGGGGTAGTGGTCTTGGGTGTATCAACAGCCTACGGGTGATCTAGCTCAGCGCAAACGTCTTTATGGGCGAGGACCTACAATATACTTGGAACGTTGTTTTTGCTTTTGTCGCTGTGATATATTTTCAAGTTCGAGTGTCTCATTCTTCACCGATTCGTTGGCAGGCTCTAGCACGAGAGCTCTGTCCAGGTCTGAGCAGATGAGGAATCTTTATTTCCCATTCAATATCATTACATACCTGCCCGTGCATCGTCCAGGTTTCCAAGAGCTCTCTGCGCTTGACTCCTTCTGAAAAATGCTTTGACATTGTTGGGGTTCAACGCCAAGACTTTGGTGCAATCCCTCTCCGCATCCTCAGATCTATAGAGCAACCGATCAGCTGGAGCAACTTCGAGGTGCGTCAAGTATGGACGCACTTGCCTAGTTTGAGATACGCAGCTGCTCGATTGAGGAAGAACGTGTGGTCACTACCGTCGGCGAGGATCGCGTCAGTATAGTGGCCAATCGCGGTGGGATAGTCGGCAGCCTTGAATGCCGCATTTCCCTAACCAAGCCTTCTGTCAACAAGAACCCAATCTCATATTTGCCGATGCTCACCTTGTCTTTCGCCACTCTCGCCTTTTCTGACGCCATTCGAGTGTAAGATGCGACAAACGTAATGGCGGTTGGTGAAAGAGTTGCAGTGGCTTCCTTACGCGTCGGTCCCGTCCGGGTCCGGAGTGTCCCTCAAATACAAACCACTTAATCTGTTGTCCCGCTCTAGGTCCGTCCGTTCGCAAAATGAACGTAAAAGCTCCCCAGGGTGCGTTCGCTTGTACTCGGTTCGAACGCTGTACATTGGCTCATGTCCGACTCTGAAGCTTCGGTCAGCAAACCGGCACCCTCGCTCTCGTCTCCCTTGCTCTTGCATTCCTTGCGCGATGAAAACAAGTCTGTGCTAAGTTTGACGACCGACGCTCGGCACATCTTTGTCGGAGGCCAGTGTCAGGCTATTTCGGTCGGTGTACGTTCGTGTCATCGTTTGGCTGACTCCTCAGCGCCAGTAGGTCTGGGACAAGCAATCATACGCACTCAAGACTAGGCTCTGTGGTCATACGGGGAGTATACTTGCTTTGGATCTAGCAGAACACAAGCAATGGTTATTCAGCGTTTCGGGTGGGAATCATAACCTTCGTTCCATGCTAGATGCCTGACATTTCATAGGTGATAGTACCGTTAGGGTAGGCTCTGTTTCACCCCACTGGTCGCTCATGATCTAACTCGGGCCAGATATGGTCCACGGAATCGTTTGATGCAATCCATGTCCTCCATCCCTATCTAGAAAACGGCGCAGGCGATCTTTTCTCCCTGGCTTGGAATCCCCTTTTACAGACCGTTTACGTCGGCTGCCAGAACACCTCGATACAATGGTTCAATTTTAGTCGATTACAGATCGATTCTGGCACATCCACGCCCAGCCGAAAAGTTCACAAATTCTTTGACAGTTATCCCCAGTACACTCATAAACCCGCGGACCTTCTGGCAAACAACATTAGTTGTTCTCCTCCCTTGGACTACTTGGACGAAAACGTGAATGTCATTCACATCCCGGCTTCCAATGTTTTAGACTCTGCCCACTTTGGATACGTATACTGTATGGCGACGATGCCATCACAGAGAACAGGCTCTGACGACACCGCACTGCAAGTCGATGCGACATACCAGCTCCTGACGGGTAGTGGCGACGAGACTGTCAAGGCAAGTCAGGTTATCGATATGCGGAACAGTATCAGTATATCCACCTCCTACTAGATATGGACGTGCGCTTCCTCTGGTCCAGTCCTGAAGCATACGTTTGAATGCAATCATGGCGCAGTCTTGTCCCTAGCGGTTATGGGGGATACTATCTTCGCAGGATGCCAGGAAGGATATGTTCAGGTATTCGATCTCGAAACCAGGACACTTGTTCGCACAATCATAGTCCAGGAAGTCTGTTGGAAATTCTTTGCATACATTGAAGGAAAAACTCATTTTGCTTACCAGAACATCGATGTGTTATCATTGACCATTCTGCATTCCGAGCTTTACACAGCTTCCGCAAATGGTCAAATACAGGTCAGTCCTCGAGAGTGGTCTGGTCATCGCATTGCATGAATCTCCATGCATCAAGAAATGGTCGTCCACATTCAACTGTACCGCATCCTGGAGTGCCCACGAAGGCATCGTGCTTTCGTCTGTCGTGACCCGTTCTTCTCAGGCAAATGCATTCGTACTTGTCTCGGGTGCCAATGATGGGCTTGTCAAGGTAAGTTGTTTATGTTCTCTCGTTCCCAAGTCACATTTCATCCAGATTTGGGACATTGACCCCCTGTCAAAAGTGACTTCTGTCGCGATTTCGGAGAATAGCCTATCCGAAGCTGAAGACGATGGTTATGGTAAGCAGGATGTCATCTGAGCTCCATGTCACTTATGTTTGACACGCAGACATTATGACCTATGCACTATCAACCTTTGTCTCTATCCCGAGCATCAGTTCTGATCCTTCGCATCTGGAAGATTGTCGCCAAGCAGCCATCTGGCTGAAAAAGTGTCTTCATCAACTTGGCGCCGAATCAACACTGGTATGGTTTCTTTTCATATATGTTTACAACAACCCTGTGATCGAGTCTTGGCCGCCATCAGTTGCCCACGGGGGGGCACGGAAGTCCGCTGGTCTTGGCGACCTTCCACGGAACGCAAGGGAAACATCCAAAGCCTCGGATATTGTTTTATGGGTAGAGCCGAGCGACTTACTTCCCGTGACCCGATCTAAATCTTCTAAATCCTTTTAGGCATTACGATGTCATCTCCGCTCCACGTGATGGTTGGGACTCTGAGCCATTCACCGTCTCTGGCCGGAACGGTTACCTATATGGTCGTGGTGTCACGGACGACAAGGGTCCGATCATGGCAGTGGCATGTGCTGCCGCTGAATTGCTGAGAAAACGGGCTCTTGGAGTTGATCTAGTGTTCCTGATCGAGGGCGAGGAGGAGGCAGGTAGCGCCGGTTTCATGGACGCCGTTTCGGCGCACAAGGTTTGCATCCCTCTTTGGGCCTTGCAATGTTCTCATTCGTCTAGTCTCAAATTGGGCACATCGATGCTATTTTGCTCAGGTAGCGTTACGCTAAGCCGACTGCGCTCTTCTAATCCATTTATGCAGCAACTCCACTTGGATAACCGAGTATCCGCCATGCATAACGTATGGGCTGCGTGGTGTCGTCCACGCTACACTAGAGGTATTGTTATCAGGTTGATGGCCAGGTTATACTCTATATATTTGTTAGATCTTTAGCGGCGCCCCCGATCAACATTCTGGAATCGAAGGTGGAGCCACGACCGAACCCATGCTCGACATGTAGGTACCGTCCAATCGGAATGCCGTTTTTGACGTTTTCCTCTAGGATTCGCCTACTCGCAACTCTAACGGACAATCAACGCAAAGTCGCCATTCCAGGCTTTTGTGCGTTACTCAGATTTCCATGATGCCATCCTTGCCGACGTGATCTCAGATGACAGGGTTCGCCCTCAGACAGAAGATGAAAAACAGCTCTACGAATTACTGTCGTCGGTGACGCAGAGCCCTGCCTCTGTCCTCTCCTCACGATGGCGCGAACCCTCGCTCACGGTCCACAACATCTCGGTCTCGGGTCCCGGAAGTAAGTCCCGCGATCGACCGCAATCGATCGTCGCAGGATTTCATGATCTACCCATAGATCCCACCGTTATCCCCGGAAAGGTACGGACCAAACTCTCGCTGCGCATCGTGCCAGACCAAGATCTAGACATCGTCTCGCGTGCACTGGTCTCCTACTTGAACGTGTCTTTCGACGCGTTCGGATCGCCCAACCAGCTTTCCGTGCGTCACTTTGTTTCTTTTTGGCGCGTCGCCAACGCTGACCTCTGTCCGACCGACGCGGTCCTAACCAGGTCACCACCGACCATACTGCAGGCTGGTGGCTCGGTGACCTCGACGATCCGTGGTTCAAAGCGCTCGAGTCGGCCATTCAGGAAGAATGGGGCGTCCAGCCCCTGCGCATCCGTGAAGGCGGCGTACGTCTCTCTCTCTTCTCTCTGAGCATGCCAGACCGACTCTGACGCGTTTTCCCCCCTCTTTTTTTTTTTTTTGCTTGGCAGTCCATCCCGTCCGTACCCTGTTTGGAGAAACTGTTTCGTTGTCGCGCGCTCCACCTACCCCTCGGTCAAAGCTCCGTATGTCGCGTTCCCCCCTGCTGCACGTGTCTGTGTGCGTACTGACCGTCCCACGAAAACGCCAGGACCGCGCACACCTCCCCAACGAGCGCATCTCGCTCGCCAACCTCCAGCGGGGCAAAGCCGTCCTCGAACGGTTCCTGACCAAAGTCGCAGACGGACGGCATCATCGTCGGGGATCGTAGGCGTAGGCGTTTCAAACCGCCTCCCCCTTTTTTTAAAAAAAAATAATAATCTGGGCGTTCGCCGCCCCGTTTCACACATGCGTTTTTTTATATATAGGGTTTTTGTTGTAGTGGTTCTAGATTCACACGTACGGACAATCGAACGATGTTCATGACAGACTGTCGCAGACAAGGTACACCCAATCCAGACCGTCTCATTAGGTTCCCCCCGAAAAAAAGAAGATCGTGTACCTACATTAGTTGACGACAAGTAACGATGCAAGTAACGATGCAAGTCATGCTCCAAAAACATGTGAAAAACGTCCAGAAAAAAGAAAAAGAAAAAGAAAGACGCCAAAAAAAAAAAAAAAAAAACTAGTTACAAACGTCAACATAAAATAAAAGCTGGCCAGCCCGTTCGCGTGTGTCCGAAACCTTGCAAGATTTCTTTTCTACAAGTGGGAACCAACTACACCTGTCGGCAGCGATCGACGCCTTTTTTTTTATTAACAATGAAAAAAAAAAATGTGGGCTGTCGTCTCTGCATCGACAGGTTCTGCGTCGTACACACGATACCAGCGTCTTGCTGACGCGAACCTATCTAAGCATTCAGAAATGCATAAATAAGGGCACCAACAGAACCCAGCTACACAAGAAAAACAAAAAGAAAAAAGGCTTCTAGAATGAATGGAAGGAGAAAAGAGGATAAAGATACCGGAGGGTGAGGTGGGTTAGGGATGAGCAGGTGAGAAGAGGGGACGATGGGGGTATGTATGCGTGCAGCCCGCAAAGATGACAGGGAAATAAGATGGAGCGGATAAATGGAATTGTTCACCAGTTCATCGTGCTCTCCCGCAAAATGGGCGTGGAAATGGTGCCTGGTTGAATGACGCGGCGTTCTCGCACATTTGTAACACGGTGATCGTAACCGTCTTCCTCCGGGCGTGTAGATTGGTAGCCTCTCAGACTGTCCTCGGCATAGTAAAAGCTTCTCCGGCGTTGGCCGCCAACGCTGTCCCGATCGAACTCTTGGCCTTCTGGGCGCACCCCGACATACTGGGTGTCGTCGGGCAGACGTCTGTGGGCAACTGCGCGGTGCCTCTTGTAGGCCTTGAGTCCGACATAGGCGACGATTATGATCGCTATGGCACCAAGAGAACTGACAACACCGATGATCGCATCTTGCCGAACGTTGGAACCACCATTAGAGAGTCCAGAACTGCTCCCCCCCGGTGTCGGACCCGAGATTGCGTTCAGCTGTAAACTTGGGTCGACACAGGCTGCCAGCGTTGAACGGATAGAGTTAGTTTGACTCGTGTAGAAGTTCGATTTTAGGTTCGAAATCAGGCTGGCCAGCGGGTTGACTTGGTTGGCTGGTACGTAACCTAACCAGAGCGTTTGAAGCTGGGCAACATCCTGCGGCCCAGCATATGAAGCGGGCTCAAAGACCATCAACTCGTAGTTTTGAACTTGCTCAACTGTCAAAGCGTCAGTTGAGCGAGCGAATGGATAGCAATCTGAAGACGTACCAGGGATGCCAAGAGCAGTAGCAATCACCGTAGGGAAGTAATCAAATATTTGTCCAGGAGATTCGGCATCCTGTGCTACAAATTGCCAGTTGAGCGAATCGTTGAACAAGATGCTGATCATAATATCGCTAGTGGGAAGGCTACTGATGTTAAGCTGTGGCTGTGGTAGGATAACACTGGGTAATCCGGCCGGAAGAGGAGCAGCAGTAGGGGAGGCATTAGGAGATACAGAAACCATCGAAAGGGTTGTTGCAGGCCGATCAGGATTGGTCATCGTTACGGAGGGTGTTGGGGGAGCAGAATTGAGCAAAAGTGAGGAAAGGGAATTCACGTAAGCGTAGTTGGAGTTGGAACTGGAGCTAGACGGGCTTTGGCTGGAAGTAGGAGTTGATGTGGGCGTAGTAGTTTGTGAAGCGCCAGTACGTGTGGGGCTGGTAGGGAAGCTGATCACTGTTGAAGAGCTGGGAACAAAGTGTTAGCGCGGTGTTATGCATCATGGCTGATCTTACCCTGTGAGAGTGGGGGTTGACGTAGGAACCGAGCTAGCAGGCATCGGAGACTGGCTAGAAGGCGTACTCGACGGAACACAACCAAGTACTGAATCCAGAACGCCATTGCAACCTGAACTGGTTGGCGAGGGAGACTGGCTTGTCGGCGTACTCGACGGAACACAACCAAGTACTGAATCCAGAACGCCATTGCAACCTGAACTGGTTGGCGGAGACTGGCTAGTAGGCGTACTCGACGGAACACAGCCAAGCACTGAATCCAGGACCCCATTGCAAGATGAACTGGCTGGTGAGGGAGACTGGCTCGTTGGCGTGCTTGTCGGGGAAGGTGGTGGGTCCGTCGGCGAGGAGGTGGGACAAGGTGATAGGCCACGCAAGCCACATCCGGTCTGCGAGGCAGTTGGGGTCGGAGACGTGGAAGGGGACGTGGAGCACAGGCCAAGCAGACCACAGCCGGTCGACCGGGTTGGCGTCGGCGAGGCGGGCGAGGAGCTAGGTGCACTGCTACAGGGTGACAGGCCAAGGGTACCAAGGAGTCCACAAGTCGGTGATGCAGTTGGCGTCGGCGAGGCTGGAGAGGACGTGGGGCATGGCGATCGGCCCAACAGACCACACGTTGGCGACGGAGATGGGGTTGGCGACGGAGATGGGGTCGGCAAGACGGAAGGGGCGGCGGGACATGGTAATAAGCCAAGCTGACCACACGTTGGCGACGGTGTTGGTGTTTGCGAGGCCGGAGAGGTGGGTGTACTGCTAGAACACGATGACAATCCAAGGGTACCTAGGAGTCCACATCCAGTTGCCGAGGGGGTTGGCGTCGGCGATGCGGGAGAGGACGTGGGGCATGGCGATCGGCCCAACAGACCACACGTTGGCGACGGAGTTGGCGTCTGCGAGGCCGGAGGAGAGGCGGGTGTAGTGCTAGAACATGATGACAATCCAAGTGCGCCGACCCCACATCCAGTTGCCGAGGGAGTTGGCGTCGGCGATGCGGGAGAGGGCGTAGTGCACGGTGACAAGGCAAGCAGACCACACGTCGCCGAGGGAGTCGGGGTCGGGGTCGGCGATGAGGGCGTCGAAGTGGGTGAAGTAGTAGTACAAGGGGGCAAGCCAAGTGTACCAAGCAGACCACACGTCGGGGAAGCGGACGCAGTCGGACTGCTCGACGAGGACGAGGACGAACAGGCAGATGAACCAAGCAAACCACACGTCGACTGCGGAGGGGGGGTCGTTTGACTCGTCGGCGTTGGCGAGGCCGGAGGGGACGTGGGCGAACTGCTTGACGACGAGCCACAGGGTAATATACCCGACGGACCACAGCCTGTGGGCGACGAGGACGATTGTGTAGAGGACGTGGCTGGGGACGATGTTGGCGTCGATGGGGAACAATCGAGGTTGAGGCCGAGTACGCCCGCGCACGACGACGACGGTGAAGGCGACGGACTGGTCGAAGTTGCCGGCAGCACGGAGGCCGTCGAGGGCCGGCTACCCAAGTTCAAATCGCTAGTGAGACCACCGAGGACGTTGCCTGGGGAAGAGCGCGTTGGCAAGCGAGGATAAGCAAGGCCAATTGAGCCAACGCACCGAGGGTGTCCCTGTGTTTCAAGGCAAAGGACCGTCTGGCATGATTGAACGTGGGGGAGCGTGCATCGACGGAGAGAAGGAGAACGGCGAGGAGAAAGAAAGAATACATTCGGTGCTGTCTAGCAAGTTGGAGAATAAACGAGCGTGGATTTTAAAGGGATAATTAGACAAAAAGTGTAGATTTTTTGTTCTCTTTCTCGATTGCTGCTGGCGTCGAGGGAAACGCGACGAAAGACTACGTTGGCGACAGCGTTGGAAGGGACGACGGCGACCGGAAGACGAAACGAAACCCGAAGTGTGAAAAAAAGAGGGATCACGAAGTTGATCACACGGTTTTGGGACGATCTATTACCACTCGAAACGGGTAAACAAGTGTACGACAATATCATTATCATTGCAGTGCTACGTATTCTCAGATGAAACCAATCTGCCAAGTCGCGTGCATCAATCAGTACAGCTAACATCACATCGTCATCGTCACAGCACATTACCTTGTTGGCAACGTCCAATGCATCGTGGTCCGGAGCAAGCCGGACATACGCCTTCTTCTTTCCGTCCGGTCTAGAACGACAATTCAGTGTCGATCCCATTCACGATACCCCGTGTAACTCACCGGATGAGCGTGTTGACCTTGGCAGCCTGAACGTCGTAGAGCTTCTTCACAGCATCCTTGATCTGACGCTTGTTCGACCGAATATCAACGATAAACACGAGCGTGTTGTGCTCTTCAATCTTTTTCATCGCCGACTCGGTGTTCAAAGGTCTGCACAAGCCAACACGGTCAGCATGCCCATCTTCAACCATCGTGGCACCTCACGCACGAGACGACCGTCCGGTACTCGTCCATTCTGGGTGCATGCGGGATCGATTTCCGCGGGTACTTGGGGTTGCGGGGCAGCTTCAGCGTCTTGGGTCGGCGGAACGTCACTGAGAAACGGGGTTTGCGCGATGAATGCGAGTGGACGCCTAGAAGTGCCGCTTTTTTCGCCGCCTTGGCCTTGGCATCTTTCGCGCTTTTGCCAGCCGGCGCTGTCGTCCACAGTCAGTCACGGTACAGGGTCAATGAGGAAACCACGCACCTGCTCCCTTGCCCTTGGTCGTCTTCGTAGTGGCCATATCTAGAGAGCGGATGAATGAGCATCGACCAGGTACCAGCTACCCCCGCCACTACATCCGACCAGACCTCACTCCATCCACCTCAAACACCCATTTCTTTCAACACCACGCACACAGAACAGGTCGTCCTGCAGCATAATGATATAAAAATGCTTACCTTGATGGGGCCTTGTTCGTCGTGGATGGGTGTAGAATTGACCGTTTCGATTTGCAGCCTTCGTGAGGCGTGGGAAAACCTACTGCCATGGTACTTAGTTTGGAATAACCCCTATTCATTCGTTCGCCGACACTCGAGCACCCGTGTGTTCTCACACCTGCGTATTCCTGAACTCCTCCTGCCTGTTCCTGCGCGTTCTCACTCTCCAATTGCCGTCAATGGCTACTCACGTAGGATTCTTCAACTCCATCCACTCCAATCCCACATACGCGAATGATGCGATTGCTGCTGTGATGTATCGTAAACGTCTGGGTGTCTTTCCGCAACACGAGTCTCTCATGTTGTAACGCTGTCTCAAGGATCCAGAGTGAGGCGTTTTTCTCCAACAGAGGTTTATTGGGGTAGGGCGCCATCCTCGCTCCCAAAAAATATCTTTTGTCGTTATGGAACGAAGCAGAGAACATCTTCGAGTTCCACGGAACACCTGACCCGCTCGAAAATGAGAATGAATGTCTTGCCAAAGTGACGGTGGCTGGGTGAACTTCCAGCCCTAGTCGACTTCGCCGCCGCTGTCAACTAGCTTGCGGACTGGTACCCGCACTACAACTGGTTCGCCACAGTACTATACTCTGCGCTCAAAAGTACCTACGGCAACTTCAAGCAAGATAGAGGGCCCAAGTACTCAAAACATGGTCGTCTTTACTGGCTTCCCTTGCCGCTCAGCTGGGATTATGAGCTGACAGTCGTGAATCGATGGATGGAACATAAACACAACATCACAGTTCTCTCTTATTGGAAGGTTGACCCGGTGTACCCTGTAGTGCAGCCATACGCACCACGGCCAGACTATATCATGATGGCAGCACGGCAGCGAGGATCAGAAGAGCAAGGTCTATCCGAATTCCTTTCATTCTTTCCTTACATTTTTACCTGGTAAGTTCTTTTGCCTTTCAACCTTTCCGTGCTAATTTATGCGTACCTGGCCCTTACTCTGGGCATTGCAGATATTTCGACATTGGTATGGCGAGCTTTCCAACTACTAATACATCAGTTTTGTATTATGGAAACAATTGTCATAATGTATTGTTACTATTAGGTTCACGAGGCTTCCGGGAAAATACAACGTACACCAACTGCATGCAATTTGAACAGAAAACAAATTAGACCATTAGGTTCATGAGTATATAGCCGTGGTCTTGCGTCTCCTCCGAACCACAGGCTTCCGCGCAAATGCAACGCTCGGACAAGGACGTTGTTGCATCGCTCCCATCAGTCTAATTTATCACCCCGGGTGTCGTTTCCTTCTCCGCGTTCCGCACCCATGAAAGTTCGACAGACGTCACGGGAACGAGCTCGAACAAGTACTCGGCGCCAAAGTGACGGAGAGGCGGGCTTCTCTCTCACCACGAGAACTCGTGTAGATCGAGGCGCTTACCTCATTCGTGAAGGAGAAGGATAGTTCCACTGGAAGCTGTCACGACTTTGTTCTTATCGTACAAGAGAGACGTGTTATTCTTTTTTTACCGCATGAAATCAACTTTGCTCCACATGACTCAGGCTGTACCTTCACAGGAACGTCCTCAGAAGGAAGACCTACACGATTATCGATTCCGACATGAAACCAGGCAAGCACGTCAGCGCAGCGCAACCAATGAAGAAGACAAGCCCGAACCAGAAAGGTTGCGTCCCCCTCCATCTGTACCATTGCCTGGCACAGTCCATCTTGTATTTTGCAAAGTTGTGTATGTTGGAAGGCACTGCAGTGGCATAATTCCTCCACCTCCACTCGGGCAGGCTGGACGTCTCGAAAAACCCTTCGCGAATACCGTTCACAGTGTACCACAACACCTGGAAGATCGCCCGGGCAAACCATTCGCATTGATGAATTGCAAAGTAATTTGTGGGGTAAGTCAAGGAGAGGAGTTCGAACACGTCGAACACGTCGAGAAGATTCGGAACATCCAGCGGGTGGTCCCAGTGAACTGCGACGATGCCTTTATTGGACGCTGGGTCAATCAGAGGGTCACGCTCTCCGAGAAGAGTCACCATGTCCTTGGGAGGTGATACCAGCCCTGCGATACTCAGCTCTCTGCACCTGCGGCTAGTCAGGCAATGGTCTTTGAGAACGTCAATGCAGTCAAGTCATACCGTTTGACTCGAACGTATCTGGGTTCACTGGATCTCGTGTCCCGACTGTCCCAAGGGACGATCCCGAGAATGACGGCTTCGTGCCACAAACGCTGCTGAGAATTATACTCCTTGCATAATTGCACAGAACGAACGGCCAGTTGCGATGAGCCCTCGTGTGTCCTGGAGAGGGCATCACAAAATTCCTTGAGCACCAGGTTTTGAGGATATGATGACGTGAACGTATAACCGTCGGGTTCGACAAGTGTACCAGAGACATCAGGGAGTGGCGAGTCTCCGGTTGGGGGACTCATAAAAGTAGTACCTGAGAGGAGATCTGAGAAGGGAGACTTTAACATCCTGTTGGTCGTTCTATGAGGAGAAAGTGGAAAACCCCTGAGATGAGTCATGACCTCATACACTTCCTCCTCACAATCCACTCAACTCTTCAATGGCACCAAATATCAGACGTCCATTTACATTCTTCCCTCCCGGAGAGACACTGGAATTAGGCCCTTTCTGTAATATGCTCCATAGGACACGCCAAGAAGCATCAAAACTTGGCATTCGTTCCTTGCATTTACTCAGGCAGTATGATGAGAATAAGGAATGCTGGCATGAATCCCTGGCTTTCGAGATTGTCCATTTGGATCCCAGGCGACACGAGCGTAAGTATGTCCAACTCCGACGGTATGTTATGTCTGTCTCGCTTCCGCAGGACCATTGCCTGACTTAGTCACAGATCGTCCTATTTACACAGGCCTGAGGAGACGGTGTTCATTTTCGAGGAGGATCAGCCTCGCATTAATTCAGGATCCAATGAACTTCTGCCTTCGCTTCACTGGGAAATCCACGAGGAACTTCCTAATGTTGTCGACGTGTTCGACAACATCAGTTTGCTCTCCATGACCTACCCTCGATGCTACTTTGCGACGCATCAGTGTCGCTGGTTTGCTCGTGCAATCTTCCACCTGTTGTGGCACACCTATGTTGGCGCACATGAACGTTATGGAGTTTATCGTGACATACCTGCCTGGAAGAATATCTATGCAGCCTCAGTCCCTTCCAACATACTCGAGTTTGCAAGGCGCAAGAAAGAACACACTGAGCTGTGGCAAAGGTTACTGTATGAGCATAGCAATAACGCTAGTCTAGTCGCCAATGCGTGACTATCATGTCGGTCCATTGTTTCTCCGTTCTTTTTTGTGTTGCTAACGTGTGCGTCTTTCCAGAGTATTATTATCCTCATGAATTTGGGTTTCGCTGGAGATATTAATAGCAATGCAGAAGGGAAAAGGGTTAGAGATTAGATTCACAGAAAAGAAGAGCTGGGTATCGTTTGAATGACAACAGTTTCCAGTGACATGTTTTGGTAGATATGTTAACCAGTTCATTTGTTGAGACGAGCAGCTGAGGAACATGAACAACAGGCGGTAAAGCCACGTCGACACGAAGGACAGTCCGGTTGAGACAGGGAACGAGTGAAGCACGCGTCCCTTGAAAAAATCTCAATACTTTTTTTGGATCTAGAGTGACTAAAAAAACAGACACGCAGTCGATAGCAATAACAATAAAACCATCACCATCAATAAAGCAAAAAGAATGACAACCCCAAATCAAACAAACGAGCATCATTACTGCGCTTGCGCCTCCTGCAACTCAGATCAACCTCCACAAATACACTACACAGACAAGACATCGCACCTGGTCGACAAACTCCATCGCCTCTTCCCGTTTGATGCTCCGAATAGAGCTCACTTTTTGATTGTTGAACAGGACGCCGTAAAACTTGTCCGCGGTGACCAACATCTCAGGTCTGAACGTCGTCGTAATGAACTGAGCCGTGTACGAAAGTGACTTGATCATATCTAGGTCAAATTGGTTGAGAAGGGACTGGAAGGACAGGTTTGGAACACTTGCTTGCAACAGCGGTGCGGTATTGTGCGTCGAGGTTGGCATCAATCTGTAGAATTCGTGATCAACGAATGGTCTCCATTCGCATCGTCATATACAAACCTCGTCAAACAGATAAAACGGTGCCGGATCACACTTTTGTATCGCAAACACTGCAAACGCAAATATATCATCACGCCAATCTCGGAAACCGAGCATCATACCCGTTGCGAGGGCGACAAGAGATTTTTGGCCTCCAGAAAGCTGTTGTATCCGTAGACCTTCGTCAACTTTCGAGTTGAACGACACTTTGATCGCGACTCCGGTGTAATTGTCGATCGTGCTCTGCTGCGTGTCGTCCGCTTCGTCCATGGCCTCCTCGTCCTGCGTCAAGTCAACAAGGTGTCCAACCGCAGCACCGTCCTACTCACTTGGTCTATTCGTCGTTGAATGATCAACCTCCCACGACCAGCGGGAACCAAACTCTCAAACACTTCCTCAAAGTTGCTCGCCACCTGCTTAAACGTCCGCTCGATCGCCTCGTCCTTTCTCTGGTCGAGAACCTGCACGAGCTCCTCGATCGACGCGGCAGAGTCATCCAGATCCTCGCGTCGTTGCAACAACTGATCGCGCTGCTTCGTAAACGAGTTGTATTGTTCGAACGCCTTCTTGTTCACGTGGGCAAACTTTTTGAGACCCTCGTTCACCGTATGGAGCTTCTTGACCAACTAACGATACGACTTATGTCAGCAACACATTTACCCGACAACAGGGTTGGCATCACGCACCCGATCGAGCTTCTCGTTGGTGTACTTTTCAAACGCTTCTTCAGGCAGTACACCGAGATCACGAATGTTGCGATTACACTCGTCTTTGCGTGCCGTCAGCATCTGCTTCTTGGCAAGGTACCGTTCCGTATTCTTTTGGAGTTTCGTGACGCTCCGGCTATCTTCCGATTGCTGTTGCTGCCCCTTTTCCAACGCCGAACGAAGCTCTTGAAGCTCGGCGCTTAATTTCTCCACGTCCTTGTCCGCGTCTACGCGTTGCTTTACATGAGAATGAAGAATAGAATGATACGAGCTCCTACCTTGAGAACGTTTGGTCGAAGCGGCAATGGAGGTACTGAGAGACCGCAACTCCCGTTTACGCGCGTCGAGCGACTCTGCTGACGTGTCGTTCCCGCTCGCAGCTTCACCCAGAGACTCCAGTTTCACCTGCAGCTCTCGTTGTCGCCGACGAAGACTCTCGTTCAATTCGATCTCCAAAAGATTCTTCCGGCCATCCAACTGACGCACAAATGCTCAGCTGTATCATCGACGAAATATCTTTCGGGATGACTTACGTCGGACCGCGTCCTCCCTAAGTCGAGCACCTGCCTTCGCCGTTCTTCAACCTCGATACCCAATGCATCCATCATGCTCGCCTCCTCGTCCGTCAAGTTCTGAGTAAGCGGGGTTGACAGTTCTTCTCGGTATCCCTGTACCCGAGCACGCGTACTGCTCAACTCCGTCTCGAGATCCCCAATCTCCGTCTCAAGCGCAACCACGCGTCCATCCAGCCGTTCGCGTTCCTTGGTCAAAGAACCGACATCCTGGAGGAAATTCTCTCGCGATTCGCGCGCCTGCGCTTGTTGGAGCGTCAGCACCTGGATCCTGCCCGTCAAGCGCGTAATCTCCTGCTCGATCCGTGTGATCTCGGTTTTCACCTCCTTGGCTCGTTTGTCATCGGCATCGAACTTGGTTCGCCACGAAGCGACGGTCTTGATAGCTTCGATGCGGGATCGACGAATGTCGTGATAACCACCCGTTAGTGCACCTTTTCGATCAACCTTGTCACCATCGAGCGTGATCGTGTTCACCCCGTGACTCTTCACGTACGCCGCAGCGACAGTCAAGTCTCTGCATACCCACGTCTTCCCAAACACTTGCTGGAAGGCCTTTTGGTGCGTACCGTCAAATCGAATCTTGTCAATGAGAGGGAGAGCGTCCTGCGCCGGTGGGACGGACGTAGGAGGTTTCGGTTTCAGGCGGTTCAAAGGCATAAACGTGACACGACCTGTCTTTTCTTTCAGCATGATATCGAGCACCTTTGATGCCGTCTCGTCTGTATCGACGACAACATGGAATAGACTAACAAATGTGTCTCAGCCAGATGTGTTTGCAGAAGTGCCTCGCTTACCTGTTGCCAGCCGTGAGTTCAATGGCGGTGCTAAAGGTCGGATCCGGAATTTCGAAAAGACGATAAAGCGGACCGTAGACACCCTCCAGACCATGTCTGTGTGCAATCCTATCGACAGCACGCAGCCCTGAACCCGTGTCCTAGCAGGGGGTTAGTTAAACTCGTGCATGATGTGCATATATGCGACCCACTTTGTCCATCATGGAAGCAAGACTACGTTCGGCAGACTTGAGTTCATCTCCTGCGTGGGCGAGAAGTCCACTCAGTTTGGAATCCTCTCTCCAGAGTTCCTTTCGTCGCTCGCTGAGGTCGCTCTGTTGATCCTTGAGCTCCGCAAGTTGCTCGCCTAGCGTCCGCACACGCTGCTTCCCATCCTCTAGGCTGCCTTGGACACCGTCCACCCTCTGGACGATATCATCCAGCGATGCTTTCGCAGAAGCGAGATCTTGTTTTGTCGAGTCGAGTACAGCAGACCGGGTATTTTGATACGCTTCGAGCGAAGTAATCTCTTGTTGAAGATAGTTGTCCCGCTCTGCTTTCGTTCGGAACCGCTTGACACGCCCTTGCTTCGCAAAGAGCGCGTTCAACTGGGTGCGTGCTTCCTCCATTCGACGCTTCTCGACGGATTCTCTGGCACGGGCATCATTCCATCTAGGAATCAACTGGGAATGTTCCTTCTCCTTTAATTGGATTTGTTGCCCCAAAGCTGCCAGTTCGTTTTCAAGCTCTGCACGTCTTCCGTCCTCGTTTTCGCCTGCAGACTGTAGGTCGGCGATGATACACTCCAATTCTGTACGCGAGCGGATGAGGTCAGAGAGTTCAGATTGGGCGTCTTGACGGGTAATACTGAGAGTCGACAGGTTGTGTTTTGTTTGCGAGATTGTTTGTTCGAGACGCTACAAGGTGGTGAGCTACATCACAGACAAAAAGGGGACGATAATACGAACCTGTATTTCTTTTTCACGTGTATCATACTGTTCGCGACGCATATTTGCACCATGAACTTCACCTCGTCTCTCCTCCTCGATCTCTTCCAATGCCTCGCCGACTTCCTCCAGCTCGCGCTGATACAAAGCGTACTCGAGACATCGTCGTTCCTTGTCTTTTTCCTGAAACTCGCGCAGTTCTTCTTTCTCTTCCTCGAGTTCCGCCAATCGGGACTCGATATACTCGAGCAGTTCGTTAATTTTCGTACGTTTCGCGTCCGTTTCTGCCATAATGCGAAGGGATTCGGTACGACGCTGTTCATAAACTTTAGTTCCGGCCACTTCCTTGAGTAGCGCAAGCCGCTCATGGTCTTTTGCGTTTGTGAGCGCGGTTATCTACAGTGTCCGAGGTCAGCGTACGCAGTCGAACAACATGACGATACTTACTCTGCCCTGAGGAACGATGTAGTATGGATTCGATTTACTGAACCCCGCACTCTCGAGCAAATTCATCACGTCGGCTTTGCTCACGCTCTTCTTGTCGAGACTATATTCGTCCTTTTTCAGACCAATCGTTCGCCGGATGATAACTTCATCGCGACCGGTAGGAAACCTGTTGTCCGAGTTGTCGAACACAATCTCCACTGTCGATCCTGTGAGTGAATGGGGCGCAATGGAGCGATGATAACACACCGTAGGCAGATAGGGTCGTGGTCACTGAGACACCTTCGTGGAGAAGCGCTTGTCGCTCCTCGCGAGACATTGAGGTATATGCATCGGAGAGGACAAAGCGGATGGCTGGCAATGGAGCATAAGCATCTTGCACGCGACACGAATAAGAGAAGACGGCACAACAGCGCGCCCCCCCACGGGAATACACCAGTGCCCATCCCGTCGCACCCGCAGCGTCCAACTTTGACTGAGGACTTACCCGCAAAGAAGTTGCTCTTCCCGGAGCCATTTCGCCCGACAACCACGTTGTGCTGCGGTGAAAAGGGTTCGATCTGCGTCTGATCACGGTCTTGGTTGAATTAGCATTGGTTGGGTAGTCGAATGAGGCGAGGAGTCACTGACAGGACTTGAACCCTTGGATGGTCAACGTCTTGATGTACATTGTCGCGGAACAAGCGCGAGCCCAATGTCAAGAGACGCGTGACAGAATATACGCGTGACACGTCACGTGGTACAGTCACGCTCGCGTCGAACCCCAGAGAGCTAAGTTACCATGCAGAGAGCCAAGTTACCATGGTAGTACTATGTACATACACGCTGCTACTTCCAAGGATCGAATAGTACTTTACCGCACTTTCCCTTGTCAAAATCATCGTATGTCTTTGCCGCTACATCGAACCCGACGATCTTTTCCACCAGACTCGTCTCTCCAACTTCCCCAAACACGTCCTGTCTGCGGAGTAGCAGGTCCAACGCCATGGGAAACATCGCTCGCACCGGGCACCGTCCAAAGTCAAACGATACGTTTTTGTTGTACAGCTGTCGACCAGTGTAGGGAACCGGATGCTCTGCATGCACCCCTACCGAGGTAATGCACCCGAACGATCTCACCAACTCATACGAAAGCGAAAGAGCGCTCGTGTTCCCGACAACCTGCATCAACATCACGAGTCAGCCCTCGATAAGCTGATCCTGGGGCTCACCTCCAATACCACGTTGCATCCGATTCCTTGCGTCCAGGTCGCTACGACCTCCTTGCTTGCTGCGATGTCAGACACTTGCAGACGGCCATTTTGCTGCTTTCCATATGCCTGCGCGACTTTTGCATAGACTGCCTCCACCTTCTTACGTCGGACTTCTGTCGGATCAATCGCGACGATGCGAAACTCGACGTCTCTTGCATAGAGCATGTCGAGTAACGCGATGCATGCACACTACAGGCATGTCATCGACCATGTCAGACAAATCACGCAACGATCGACGTACCACTCCCACTGGACCAAGACCGACGATGGCAATCGTCAAAATCTTGTCCTCAGCCCTCAGAGGGACCGAAGCACTTTCCAGCAGGACACTTTCTGAACTCTGGGGATACGATCTCGACGTCAACATCGGCAGCGTCTTTGGATGATTCAGCGCTTGAAAGGCTGCGAAAACACCCGTTGGTAGGATATCGCAGAGTAGAAGCAACGACGGGTCTGCGAGCTTCCCGATCGATTCTTTGGATTCCACAGAAGCAGCTGAGATCCCTTGTAGATTGTAGAGTGTACCTCCCGCACGGGGGACGCGGACATACTGCGCTTGCCCCCCTGGCGTGTGTGGCGTTCCAAAAAGCCGGCTTTCGACGCATCTAGAAGTGAAACCGACACGACAGTGACTGACAAGCGCGGTTGTGATGTCTGTCGGGGAGGGGAGATACGATAACGTACTGGCATTCCCCACAGGACACCGTAAAGGGGGAGACGACCTTGTCCCCGACTTTGAGGGTGGCATATAGAGGTGGTCGACCCGTCACTTCCGAGTGGAAGTTTGCGCCGAGGGCAACCACCTCCCCGATGAATTCGTGCCCACAGACGGATCTAACAAACGTCGTCAAGAACGTTGGATAAATAAGACGCTGGTCAGCATACGGTTCTGTTGTCACTTCAGTCCCACGATAGATGTGCAAGTCGCTGCCACACAACCCCGCAAGCTAGCAGAATCCGAAAATCTGCGGCGATACGTCGATGCGAGATGTCCGTACCTTGACTTTGACGATCGCATCGTCCGGATGTTCTATCCTGTCATCAGGCTGACATTAGTCCCAAGGGACCCCCGTCGTGACCGTCACTCACTTTGGAATAGGGATCTCCTCGACACGAATGTCGTATGCTGGCGGGTGAAAGCGTACTACGGACTGCATTCTGGCAGTAGGCGGATCCTAGGCGGGGGACAGATCTAAAGCTATGTGTGCGGGAAAAGATCTAATTCTGGCAGCGCCTGCATAGTCTGGGACCGGGGAACGACAGACAAGCGTGAGCACAGTGCAATCAAGTTTCAGGTCTCCAGAGTCCAGGGACAGGCACGACGGTGAATGCTCAGCTTATGGCGTTCAAGCTAAACGGCCATATATCTAGCGATTTATGCCAATATCCTACTGGCACTGGTTGGTTGACAGCGATCAATCAGCCCCGGCCCATAAGGAAAGGTGCCCCTTGGCTTATCATATATTAGTGCCCGTCACCTCGGCAGTGATAACTTATCAGAAACAAGGTACGTCTACGTTCCAGTCGTGTTTTGGGACACAGAAACATACGTCCAACCTCTCACCACCAGAGGTTACATTGCGACTCTGCGTGCACTTCGCGGGACAAGTAAATATTTTCCTTCCCATACCTGATCAAATGGTTCGTCGAAGCCACGCCGTTTAGTAACACATCACCGCTAACCACATGGGGTCGGCCGTTATAATCGCATTCCTTCCTTTCCCCCTTCATTTGGGCCATCTTTCTCCCTCGTCCACCCAGCCATGGAATCCAGTGACAGCCAAATCTTGGGGGTCGTCCTCATCCTCCGCCACGGCGACCGACAGGGGTTCTATCAGAGTCCAACCACTTACACCGCGACATCAACTCAAATTACCCCCCTCGGCAATGTAAGTCTTCTTCTTCCCTCTTGCTCTACATCGTCCTCTCAACCGATGGGCCTGTAGCAAGAAGAATACCAGCTCGGTGAACTCCTCCGATCGATCTACTTGAATGCCTCCTCCCCTTCCTACATTCCCGGCATGAGCACCAACCTCTTTAACCAGTCCCAGGCGTACATCCGCGCCGATCTTGGTGGTGAAGGCTTCGTGGTGTATGATTCATGCGTGTCGCTCACGCAGGGACTGTGGCCCGTCACGGCTGATAACAACATCACCCTCGCAAACGGTTCAACGATCGTCGCTCCATTGGGGGGTTACCAGGTGCGTGCATTTGCCTTGGTGTCCCGTTTGAAAGAAACATCACAATCATCAGAACGTCCCTAGTAAGCTGGTCATCGCCAACGCATGTTGTGGGCTAACCAAGGAATCTAGTTGATGCCGTGGACCCGAATCTGGATGTTTCACTGGAAGGGTTCCTAGACTGCAACGTTTGTACCTTGTCACTTCTCGCTCATCAGCTTTGCTCAATGGGTCCCAGACGTTTCGCGCGCATACAACTGACTTTTACAATTCCGAGTTGTTTCAACAAATGGCAGTTCAAAGCGCCCCCTTCCTCAAGCTCCTTAAGCCATATGTCGACGGACGACCGGTCAATCTGGAAAACATGGTATGGATCGTCGTTGGTCTCGACATCAAGTCTGATTTGCTTACAGTGGAACGTACGTTGGGACTGCGTCCTCTGCATCGTTTTCGACCAAAGCTTTTCATCAGATCTATGACTACATGAACGTCAATAGCATCCACAACAGCACGTTCGCCACGGCACTTCCTGATACGTTCCTCCCACAAGCAAGGGCCATTGCAAACTGGCACGAATACAACGTCTTCACCGACCCGAGCATCTCCGGCATCGGGAACAGTAAGTTGTCCCCCGTGGGCGAGTTTCCTGACCTGATCACCCCCATGGTCCAGTCGCCGGCCAAACCATCTTACCCTCCATCCTCGACGCGTTCGATAGCATCGTCAACACGACGAACCCAGTCAAGATGATGATCTCTGCCATTGCATACAAACCCTTCCTGTCGCTGTTCAACATGACCGGCGTGGCAGCTGCCAACCCCCAGCTCGCCGGAATCGGTGAATTCCACTTTTGCCTTGGTCGTTTTGGCCGTGAATTCACATGTTGCATGCGTGGCACTAGTCGACTATGCCTCGGTCATGGCGTACGAGGTCCGCCGGTCAAGCACCGGAGGGGGACCTGTTATTCGGCTCAATTTCAAGAACGGCACTCAAGATTTTGTGACGTACGATTTTCTGAACCAAACAGGCGACGTGCCGCTCTCTGCGTTCGTCGATGCCGTCGCCGTGAGCATCTCCTTTTTTGATTAAAAAAAAAATCCCCAAGTCTCCGACGTGCTGCGGGGATACGCCATGCATGAACTGGACTGACACGGAAAATCTTAGCCCTACGCCGTGAATACGACAGCCACGTGGTGCAACGTTTGCCAAAATTCACAAACAAGGGGATGTAGTGCCCTCGCGCTTGCTGCGCAACAAGGACGCTCGGCAGCCTTGTCCCCCATCAGTCTGGTCGGTGCCGGGTTCCTGGGAGCCGGATTGACGCTCGCCGTAGTCATCTTGTCGTTTGCAACATTAGCGTTTCTTGGACTATTGAGCTTTGGAAGGAAACCAAAGAGGAGCAAACTACCAGGAGACGACGAGGTACGTTCACATTTCCGGAGGAATTTGTCTGTTTGGATACCGAGTGACGCAGGTCGAGCTACAAAGAAGCTCAAGTAAGCAGAGTTCTCTAAGGACGGCCGACACATCCGGAAGACGACAACACGTTTCGTGAAGTCAAATCATAATGATCATTCGGTGAAGATGAGCTGACAATGTATGAAACATGTATACTGACAACATAGGCATGTCCGTGATGTTTTGATAGTAACTCCTTGTGGGAAATGCAATGATGCTATTGATGTGAAAAATCATAACTTCGAAGACGGATCATCTCCAGTCGTGGTCACTGTCAGCTTGATCGCTGATAAAATCTTCGTCTTCTGTTGCGTCGTGGAAAAAGTCTAGGAAATTTCGGTCAGTTGAACTGGTACTCAATCCAGAGGTTGCACACGACCGTCATCACTGTCTGAATCCTCCCCGTCGGGATAGTCGTTCTTGTAGTACTCTTCGGCTGCAAGAAATCGTGAGCTCGTGACGACATCCTGGTCTAAGTTTTGACACAAACCATTGGAATCCTCGTCTGCTTCGTCTATTTCCTCGGATTCAGAGTTGTCGGACAAGTCCTCATCTTCTGCAGACGGTGGTAGGCCGGTCCTTCGAAATGTCAGCCTTGGGGAGACACTCTTGCAAGTCCACCTACACCGTGCCATAGTTGGCGGCGAATGAATTCCACTCGGATAATGAATAGGGTCTTCTATAAAACACGTCCCAAACGTAGTCATCACTGGGTAAACCGAAACCGGGGATAACATTTGACGAAGTGGTTTCTTGCACTGTACAGGTGGGATTATGAGCGGGTCAGTAGATGGAAGGGAGACAACGTACGCGTCAGATAATCTTGGAGCATGGGCAAAAACTTTTCCATCTGGGGATCCATGGGTGGCAGTGTAGGTCCTCGGTCATCGAGGACGGCGTCATACATTTTGAAGTCATTTCGCGGGATGTCTTTGTGGGAGATGACCTTTGGGCTACGACAGGGATATTGCAAGGAATCGAGCTGCATAGGCGATGAAGACGTACGGGCTAGTCGGGCGTCTCTTCCGTTTCGAACCTTCCCCATCGCCTGTTACCCGTACAGCATATCGTGGAGCCCCGTTTTCGGTTCGTGGCTTCGTCTCTCGACCGGGCAGCGCTTGCACTTTTGCACTCTCATCCGAGTCCTGAGCCAACTTCGAAATCTGAGACTAAAACCAGACGCGAGCCGAACATGAGCCGACGACCGAGAAGCCATGCCATTCGAACAGGAAGACGCACCTGCAGACTCTGCTTCAGCACGCCGTCCTCCCAAGCATCGTTCTCAACCGTCTGGGCGAACTGGAACACGTCGACGCCACCGCGCGTTTTCTTCCTCCTGAACCGCGATTCGACGACTGGTTGCAGCGTGAGCGGTTGGTATGATGGCGTGTGCATCCAAATGCATACCGAGCGCGTCCAAGGGTTCTTCTGTGCGCTTTCGCTTTATGCGCAAGATGGTATAGGCGTGGTTTGGCGGTTGTGCGTCCATCTTGTCGTGGTCGTGGTCGTGGTCGCGGACTGCGCAAGACTCGGTACAGGCAAAGCAGACTAGAGTTGGTGGTGGGAATAAACTTCCAGAATTGGCTGCACCCTATTCGTGTCGATCCCACCCAGGATCTGCCAGTCGTTGTAACCCCACACGACGTTGACGACTGTCTCCCACCCGATTCTGCGATATGGCTGAGCAATACCAACTGCATTCTCTCTGGCCCTTGGAAACAGTGAATCCAGAAGTTCAACAAGCTGCAGCGCTTGATCGACAACCACTTTCCGGCACAAAACCAGTACTATATGCTGGACGTTACGTTGATAGAACGCCAGGAGCTAGAAAACTTGCGACACATGTTCAACTCGGGTTTGTTTCTTAGACATATTCGACGTTTGCTCATTCGTTTGGCAACGGCGTCTGACGATAGAAGGGAGGGGTGGAATCATCATTTGAAGATATTCTTTGCCGTCGCATCGATGCAGGTCGGTTGTGAACCTATATTCATGTAGAGAGAGCAGTGGGTGGGCTGAGGCTGGCCTGATGGCACGCTTGGGCAGTGCTAATTGTCTATCGCCACCTTATCCTGCATTTTTACAAAGCACCCACAATTACCGCACCTTGTCATGTCGCATGTTCACTGCATTGCTGCACAACGATTCTACGTGAATTGCTTCGCCGAGATACATAGTTCAACGAGCACGTTGGACACAACAGTTTGTCAGTGACGTGAGGCTTTGTTTGGACGTAACGGCATCGGCATACAAGGGCATCGGCTTGCGTATGCGCGGCACGGATGCAATCGTCCCAGGCGCATCAAAGTGACCCGTAGTGGCCATATGAGGCTTCCTGGCTTTATGAGATACCCACCCTTCGGCCGAAAACAAGGCCGAAACCCCCTGAGTTTACCAACAGCCAGGCTCTACAGCGGTTCGCGTGACCATGGCGAAGAGCTCATCTCAACCACACGTCCATGAGGACTACAGCCCCGACGACTACGTCAAGACCGCCTCGTTCGTCTATTCAGATGAATACACGGGACCTATTCAATCCTGGCTCGACGCCGGTCCTGGAGATCGAATCATAGATCTCGGTTGTGGAAGCGGTGAACTCACCCTCAGGATCCAGGACACGGTTGGAGCGGAGGGTTTCGTCCTGGGGGTGGACTATAACCGAGACATGGTCCGTTTGTTTCATCGTATTGGAGATCGCCAAGTTGAATGTCACATTCCCGATGGAAATTTTTTTTCTTCATAGGTGCTGAAAGCGAGGAAGAATGGTGTCGAGAACACCCTCATCTGCGATGTCCAGAAACTCGAATTACCAGCCTCGCTTGCGATGGAGAAACAATTCGATGCGGCATTCAGTAATGCGGCGTTACACTGGTGCAAGCGCCATCCCGCGGGTGTGCTTGAGGGCGTTAAACGGGTCCTCAGGCCCAAGGGACGATTCGTCTGTGAGATGGGGGGTTTTATGAACTGTGTCGGTAGGGATTTTATTTGACGGTCGTGAGTCGTGGAAAATGTTCATGAAAATGCAGGCGTCCGCAGCGCGTTACACCACGTCGTAAAGAAACGTGGGCTCGACCCAGAAGAGATGGATCCCTGGTATTTTCCGAGCGCTGAAGAGTACCAGACGGTGAGTAGACAATGGGTTTGCCAAATTGAACACGGCTAGACTGGTCATTCACAGCTGCTACAAAACGCCGGTTTCCGAGTCGACACAATGTCCTTGGTGCCACGGATGACACCGCTTGGCAATGGCGGCCTTCGCGGATGGCTCGAGCTCTTTGTACGGAGGACGTTTTTGAAAACGATCAGCGACGTGGACGCAGAGTCAATCCTAGATGAAGTTGAGGGGATGTGCAGGATAGATTGTCAAGATCAAGCCGGTCGTTGGTCGTTGATGTACGTGCGACTGCGGTTCGCGGCAACGCTCGTTACTTGACAGCGACAGTCCACTGAATTGAGGTCGGAGGGACACGCTGCTGTCCAGCAGCTGTCTTGTGTGGAATTTGATCGGACGGGCTGTATGATATGTGTTTGGATTAGAATGGGAGCAAATTTATTAGCGTGACACTTTGCAAGCTTTGTGGACTCGTCTTCCAAGGGGGTCAGGACGAGGTCCAGAGGAGCAATAAGCCCAGCATCCTTGCGGGTTCGAGTTCGTTGAACGTGAGATTTATCCCGACGAGATCACTCGACGTGTCGACCTTATCGTGATGAGAAGCAGCGCAAGTCGGAAGCACTGGTTGGACGAAAAAGGTGGTGGCTCTGCGATTGCGGTACCGCTCGGAGCCATGGCGGTTTCTATTTTCTTTCTGGACGTTTGTGCACAACGCTGGATCAATCCGACTGACTTTGCACGAAAATGGACACTCCAAAGGGCGGAAAACGAGGCGAGGACCGGCAGAAAACGGACCGAATCAGTCAGTACTGGATGGTCAGATCGCCGCGTTAGTACCGGCGCGTGGCGCCGAGAGAGGGACAAGCGAGGCTCCTTCCTTGCCTGGATACAACAACAATATTACCCCCTAAACTTTACATGCAAGCGAAACCTTTTTCCGATTCAAGGGCTTCATCGCCATCGTCGTCACACTTCTCCGCGGGCGGCGGATTCTGGCAGTCTGGTGAAATGAAACGATAACTAGTTGACTGCATCAATTTTAATCATGGCTGCACATAGCCGTGTACGGCAAGCGTCAGGACTGGCCATGGCACGTTTGATCGCTAGTATGTCGAAACCTTGAGACAGAGTCGTGATATCGCCACAGGCGAACAACACGGAGATGAACTGGCAACGTCATTTTGGGAGCAAGGGTGACAAACATTATCGTTGTATCGACGTGGGTGAGAGCGCGCAACTAGAACTCAATTGTGCAGCGTGTCAACTCCGCTGATGACTCGGGGAACAGGATGGCCGTGATCGGGTATACCTGAAACGAGAAATCTTGGAGGTGATGGGGAATATTGGGATAGGTTGTAGCTAAGGGTCGACTGATAGCCTGCACGCAGATATTATTGCATGCCGGCACGGAGCACAGCCAACTTTGTTCTCCACAAAGTCTGTGAACCCCCCCCTCCCCCCTTCCCGCCGGTAAGACCTATGAACGTGCTCGCATACCGTATGGGGAAGGATCGACGATTAGTCAAAGTAGCACCAAACAGTGGACCAACTATGGACCAACAACATGCGCGATCACGTGATCCGCATGGGCAGCGCGCCGTCCGATGTTCGAGTGCGATTGACAACTGACAACTGACAGTGAAAATGACCACCAACGTCCGCCCAGCGTGGCAGACGGACGACCTCGACGAAGAATGGGTCGACGACGACGGAACGCAGTCCATCTCGCTCACAACACCACTACCGACTTTGATGCACACACCCACAGCAGACCACAGGACGTGTCCAGACACTGCGGGCACGTTTCTCATCAGGGAGGACATGCCTGCCGCCGCGTTCCTTCCAAAAACACCAGGAAAACAGCTCAAAAAAGGTGGCATAAAGGACTTTTTCAGTCCTTTGGCGCTCGAGCGAATGTTCGAACCTCCCTCCCCACCTCCACCAAAGTCGCTTGCTTTGGCGCTTACCTCTGCACCCGCCATCCCTTCTCGCTTGTCGCAGGCGTTCACACCCAATGATGGTCGGTCCGACTCGGATACGAGTGCACCCGTGGCCCGTGGCACGCCCTCCCTTGCTCCACCTCTATCCTTACCCAAGACACGAATGCCCCTGGAGGGCCCATTCACATTTACAGTTCCGCGTCAGAGTGCCAGGTTTCCGCAGGCGCAGAGCACTCCAGGGAACCCGTACAGTGCTGTTAATCGACCAATGACAGATCCGCGACTTCGCTTGTTCCAACTCCAGTACGACACCTTTACACGTGATCACCTCTCGGCGATGGTAGATTCTATCGCCGTCAATACCACATCCGGTGCGAGTCTGGAGGCGAACGCCTCATCCCCGAGCCCCGCCCAACGCTTTCTCTCCAAGCTACAGCAGACGCCCGTCTCAGACGATACACCCATACGCAGCGTCAAACGCATTAAACTCAGTCCCCCGTCCGAGTTTTATGGTGAAGGCGCAGGTGCGGGTGCCGTGGTATCGCGTCCATGGGTACCCCGAGTGGACTATGTCGGCGAGTCGCAGTCGCTCATGCAACAGATTAAACAAGCTCGCGACTTTTCAACCATTTCAACCTCTGCGACCACGCAGACACCTATTACAGAAAGATCGCAGTTGAATCCATTACTGCAGGTCCCTCCGAATGGTGAGTTATTGATCTTACGTGCGACCCATACCAACATTAGATGCCAGATAACCGGGCCACTCTCATGCCAGTCGCTCCTGAGAGGAGCCGATCGGCCACTGCGTCGTCCACCGCGGCACCAAGCGGCCACTCATCCCTTGCCATCCGGCAGCAGGCAGAAAGTCTCATGCAACAGATCAAGAACGACATGAGGGGATCAAAGCGCTTATTTTCCGGGGAGACAGAGCTCGTGCCTTACACTATAGCAGAGGATGAGCGATCTGATCTGTCCGCATCTATGCACGAGAAATCACAACAAAGCACTGCGTCAGGTGGGAGTCATGAACGAAGCAGACGGAAATCACCCAAAGCAGTGTCTCCTCGTCGCCCCTCTTCCTCTTCACGACGCCAACCCAGTCCTCGCAAGTTCTCTCGCTCGGTCTCCGATGAGCGCGAGCGCAGCCTCGTTTACGAGATGTCGAACATGTCAATCGATGCACCATGGCAGGGGGAGGCGCGTCCTGCAATGACTCCAGCACCGAATCCTACCATTCCCCATATCAGGATCACTTCATCGCCTGTCATCGAAGCGCTCTCACAACCACCGATACAGATACCTCGTTCATATCCATCTTCATCTCTCCGCTCCGGCAACAATGATGACCTGAACCGGTTCGTATCGTCCAGCACAGCATCGGGAACGACCATCACTGCCAGCAGTGCACCTTCTTTCGTGAAACATGCGGGACCAGTTCATATCACTCACATTACGCCGTCTGACGTTCCATCACTTCCACAACGCGTAGGCAAGATGGTGTATGACAGGGATCTGATGAAGTGGATGAAGGCGTCCACGCGGATGGTCTCCGATGGCGATGACATGAAAGATCATACATCTGTCACGGACCCAGAGAGTGAGGATCCATTCAATGATATCGAGAGCCTGCGAGAGGACGACTCGAGGGGGATGAATGAGAGCGTGGGCATTGCAGCGGAGGTCCCCGTGTCAACGGAGCATGAAGCAGAAGCAGAGGAAATACATTTTAAGCAGGACATGACCCAGATAGCGGAGGGAGAGGAGGACGATGCCAACGATCCAGAGGAAGTGGACTTGACCTCGTTCTCGTTTGGTGGTCGCGCCGAGACTGGAGTCGCCGCTCTGCGAGAAGAGGGCGCGGGAGATGATCTCACCGTGTCTGATTTGGAAGAGGACGAGCGTGCGGGGACGACCAGCGGTCCATCCAGAGCGTTGGCGTTCGAGTCGGAGGATGATTTGTCCAACGATTCCCCTGAACCCCAGGCAGCCACGACTGTCGAAGCGACACCCTCGGCGCCTCGCCGGGCGACTGCAGTTGCGACCCCAATGCCGCCCAAGTCGGCGCTCAAGAGCACAAGCGCGACGCCCGTATCTGCGATGAAGGACCCAAACCGAGATAAGGACCGCACGCCCGCGCAAAGGATGGGACACCGGAGATCGGTCAGCTTTTCGGACGGAAAGCGCGATGGACCCATCCGGGGTCTCACTGCCAAGCCGCCTGAAAGCGACGACGACGTGACGAACGCCTCCTCCGCGCAGAGCGCCGTGTACTCACCGTCTGCGCGGTCGAAACGCATCGTTGAGATGATGCAGGATCTCGAGCATACGAGTAAGTGTTGCGGGTTCGTTTAAGCGACAAGCAGCTGAATGTGATGGCAATAGTCGAATCGGAGGAGTCGCCAACGAGAGCGTCGACGCCGATCCACGACGTCGAGGAATTGCAACTCATGGGCAGTGGACGTCCGAGCAGCCAGATGGCGGTCGCGGACGCGAGCGGGTCTTCTCGCCGTGTGTTCTCTACGTCCAAGAGGAGCGACCTTTCCGAGCAAGATCGAAGGAACGCGACGTTCTTGACAGAGTGTTCTTTTGGGGTTGCGCACGACAAACTGGTACAGGTGATCACTGACGTGCATCCATTCGAGCCGCACTGGGAAGACTTGCGCACCGTCGACTTGTCAAAAAAGGCGTTGGACAGCGTCGCAAGGCTCAAAGAGTTTTTGCCCAAAGTGGACTCGCTGACATTGTGCGTCGTACATACTCGAAAAAAAAAAAATCCTAGGACTGACGTGCAAGGACAGAAATGGCAACCAACTGGCGTGGTTGAGTGGCATCCCAGCCTGTCTGCGCACGCTTTCTGTCGCTTCGAACCTGTACGTGCACCGATCTTTCGCGAGGTCATCCTGGCTGAGCGACCCAAAGCTTGACAGGCGTCACGTCGTTTGGCCATCTTCGAAATCTCGAGAATCTTGATGTTAGCAACAACGAGATCGACTCGTTGACTCGTAAGTGGCTGATACACAGCGCTTGGTCTGGGAAGTTGAGATTGAAATATTGATCTGCATCAACACAGAACTGCAGTGCCTCGCGCATCTGAGAGAACTGCGAGCCGATGGGAATCGGATCACGAGCCTGGCCGGCTTGGAGAAGCTGGAAGGGCTTAGGAAGCTAAGCGTGCAGGGTAACCTACTTCGTGAAGTGGACCTGCGTTCAGTCCGATGGTAGGGTGTTTCGTGTTCTGACAGTTTCCAGTGCCGATGACAGGTCTTGACGTAGGCCGCGGCTGGAGATGCTCGATATGAGTCAGAATCGGCTTGTCAAGTTGGCATCGCTAGCGCCAAACATACCTTCATTGGTTGTTTTGAATCTAGGTAAGCCGGCATCACGGTCGTTAGGGGTGCCCGCTGATATGCTTGGCAACTCGAAGATGGCAATTTACTGGATGATCTTGATGCCGGTGGTTGTATGGCGAGGCTGCGGATATTGCGCGCCAGTAACAACCGGTTGCACAGCCTCAATGTGGGGCAGTTTACGAACCTGCGAACGCTTTACCTTGACAACAACGGGCTTGGAGGGCTTGTGCGAGGGGAACGGCTTGCGAAGCTGGAGAACTTATCGATGCGAAACCAGAGCAGTCGGGACTTGTGAGTGGCAGATTGTTCAAGCGGTAACGTGACGTGACGGGATCTTTCATTATTGGGTGCCTGATTGATGGTGGTTGAATGTGATCTGCAGCCATCTCTCGAGCCGCCAATTTCGGGATGTGAAACGCCTTTATCTTTCAGGTATGTGCTTCTGGAAGATGATGATTAAAGGGGGTGGAGCTGAGAATGGCGCTCATATGTGGTTCACTAGGCAACAAACTGGACGCAAATTTTATCACGGAGGGGTGTTACAATCTTATCTATTTGGAAGTTGCGGCATGTCGGCTGACGAAGTTACCGAACGAGCTGGCGCGACTTGTGCCCAACCTTCGTGTGCTGAACCTCAACTATAACTTCTTGGAAGAGGCGACTGGATTGGAAGGTCTCACGAGACTAAAGAAGCTTACGATGATTGGATCTCGGCTAAAGGGAACGAAACCGCTGATCCGTGTTCTTCAACGGATGCCGGAAGTAGAAATGGTTGACTTGAGGTGAGGACGACGCGTTGGAATTTCGTCATGAAGAATTTTTTTTGGGGACTAAAGTTTTTTGGGTTATTGTTGACGACACCCGGAACTGACCGACCTGGTTGGCAGGATGAACCCGAGCACGCTCGGATGGTATCTACCGCTTCTGGTGCGGGACGTGCCTGGGGCGTTGCAACCATCGGAGAACGGGGGAAGTGGTGTGCGGCGCAGGGGTGAGAAGGGGGAAGCGTGTGGATGGCAAGAGCTGGACGCAAAGTTTCGACGGGACCTTCCGGACGAGGTATACGTCGGGCGGCTTGTGTACCGGGGGCTTGTCATGCGGGCGTGCCCACGGATCCGGATGTTGGACGGGGTGGAGGTATCGGAGAAGGAACGGGCAAAGGCTAATCAACTACTACAGGGGATCATGGGAAAGGGGAAGATTAAGGGGAGAAGGGGAGAGGGATCTCCCGATTTGGAAGATGGTGACAGATTATGCCTGCACACATGATTTGATTTGATAGATCAAAATATATTATATAAATTAAAAATAAAATATAAATATAAATATAAAATATAAAATAT
>JBBPMK010000084.1:52646-70759 GCA_038090295.1 Boletus semigastroideus
AAGAAAGAAAAAGAAGAAGATAAGGGAAGAGAGGAGAGTGGGGGGGGAGGGGGGGGGGGGGGGGGGGTCATGATTTGAAGCTCGGAGGTGGGGCTGTGTGATCAATCGACCGAGGCGACGGATTCAGGCCCCGCGCAAGGGAAAGTGCCTGGTGTAAAGGACGACGTATCTGAAACTGAAACGGTATCCTCGACAAGAAGATAATATTGATGGAGATGACGAACCTGCAAGGGTCTGTGATGCGGTGACACACCAACGCAACGTCGAAGACAGGCTGTTCGCTACCGAACGTTCGCTCGCGGGATTGTCGGTCAGACGGAGACGTTGCCGGCAAACGTTAAGCTTCCCAGGGCTAATTACTTACTTTCTTGAGTGCCTTAGTTATTTCATACCAAATACCAAATGCTCCCCCTTAAAGACCCGCTCCCTCCTCCTCCTCCTCCCCCTCCCCCCCCACACTAGCTAGCGCTCATGATCGAGCAGCACACTTCCCCAGCACCCGTCTCGTCCTACAACCTCACACATTACCAGCTCGCACTCAAAAACGACGTCCAATTCCCCGACGACCTGTCACAGTCCAGCTCACCGGCCATCTGGTGGGTCCCCCTTTCATCCACACCGTTCCGACCTTCTGTTCTTACATTTCCTTCCCCTTTTCTTTTCTTTTTTTTACTATCTTTCTGATTGGCTTGTGTACAGTCCCGACGTTGACTTCCCCCAACGACGAATGTCCCCTTCCACCCCAGACACTGACACCAGCAGCATCCGTGACAAAAAGCCTTCCCCGTCTCTCTCCCCGCAGCCGGACATCAGGCCCCGCTCCCTCGACCCTCCCTCCTGGACCTTTGACGACAGGCAGCTCCCCGACGCTGTCCTCGACAATACCCAAAAGGTCCAGCTCCCTTCCATATTCTCCACCTTCGAGGACCCCTTCCGGAACGATAATCGTCGCTCCGCCCTCCCAAGCATTTCCTCAGAGTCTGCTTCCAATACCCGTTACATGACCGCTTCCAATCCACAGTCTGCGTCCCGTAGATCCCACGCAACTCATCATCCCAGTCCTCCAACATACCATTTTCCGTCCTCCATCGATACCCAAGACCAGATGACTTCTTTCGCCCCTTCCCTCACCCCTGATTTGCGCCAGCCGCCTTCTTACGTCGACTCCGACGATTGGTCCAATTCCCCTTCTGCCATCACTCGCGCAGCCTCAACCTCCGGTCATCCGTCCCTCAATGCGCCACTGAAATACGAAGACGGACTGCGCCACTCTTCCTTCACCGCGCCCATCGATCGAAGACCTTACCCTTCGGGCGCTCACAAGCCCGAAGAATGGTCCTTTCCTGATCCGGAATTCGTCTTGCCTCCAGGCAATTCTCCCTACAATTCAGGGTCGACATCTCTTTCGTCGGCCCAGCAGCCCCCGCATTTGGCTGTGCCCCTCTCGTCATCATCGCCCGCCCCCCGTCCCCCACAGACGGTCCCTTCTTCCACCCTCGTCGATCGTCCTACCAAAAAACGCGGAAAGCTCCCCAAGGAGACCACGGACTACCTCAAAGCTTGGTTGCATCGCCACTCGGACCATCCATATCCCAGCGAAGAAGAGAAAAAACAATTGTGCCATGCAACCGGTTTGAGCATGAGCCAAGTCTCTAATTGGATGATCAACGTGAGCCTCATCCCCCTTGTTTAGCCTTTTTTTCCGCTCACAGGGCCCACCAGGCACGTCGCAGAATCTTGGCCCCCGCCCACAGAGCAGCGTCTGGTCCTACTACCTCCTCGCCATATCCCCCCACCCGGAGCACATCCACTACGGCCATGCTAGAACCCGTGTCCCGTCGCACGACGATGCCACAGGAGTCGTTGCAGCTGTATCACCCCATGTCGCTCCAATCCATCCCGCCCTCCAATCAGAGTCACGCGCCTTCTCCGTCCACCGACTATGTGGGGTCAAACCGGCATCTCGTCGGAATACCGCAGAGATCATCACGCCCATATCATGGAGGCTCGACCGGCCTGGACGTTGCCCAATCGAGGCATTCGATGGCGTATGTTCCGGCGCAGGGACACCACTCTGGGAATGGTGGCCAGGCGGCTCACTACATATCATCTGGGGTCCCCATGTCCGCTCCCTCCTCCCTTTCTGCGAGTCCGTTTGCATCCCACAGCCTTGGTGGCCATCATCACGGGCCGTACCACCAGCCATCGTTGTCTCCGAGCTTTCTGCCGAGCCCTCCGCCGGGATCTGAAAGGTTACCTACCCATTCTACGGAACACACGCACAGCTACTACGGGGACAGTCAACCGCATCCATCGTCGAACCCTGGATCTGCGTATTCTGGGCCTCATTAATGGATAGAGGGGGGGATCTGATACATTTGATGCCGAAAACACATCTGCGTTGTAACAATATTATTTCGTAGTATTACACTTGACCTTAACTAAACCTACTAGTTGACCTTTTTTTTTTTTTCTCTTTTCGCCTTCTTGCACCCGCTTTACAGCATGCCCACAGAAAAAGATTATTTTTCATTTCTTAGATTCCATCATGGCTACGCGGGTGCAGTCCTCGGCTTTCTCCCACCAGCGCAGAAGTCCATATACCTAATGTATCCCCCATCAGCATCCGATTCTATCTCACCACTCTTTGCCTTGTTCTTCCTTCGCTTCTTAGAATGCCCATCATCGCATTCAGGAGGGGCGATATTCTTGTTACAGAAATCCTGTACGAATTGAAACATATGATACCACAAATAACTATTTCGAGCATGCCTTGATCCGGGCAGAGGCGCGACTCTTTTGTCTCGAGTCATTTGGTCACCGATCGCGATCATCGATAGTGCAAAAACGTACGGACGGACGGTCCAGTGCATCCGGACCTCCTCGGCGCACGTTTGCAGAAAAAAAATTACAGTCTGTGTGCGCTCCACTTCAATTCAAATTCTTTCTGCAAGGCAAGGGTATGTTTTTATTTCATTTTCCGGTATGCGTCATTTGTAGTCGGTGGCGGAAATCGGAGACTATCGGAGAGAAGAGTGGGCTGGGCTGACCCAGGGCTTCTGTTCGGCTCTGTTTGTTTTTTTTTCGTCTCGTTTTCTTTTCTTGTTTGTTTTTTCATGCTTCTTAGCACAGCATTGTGCCGCGTCGCGGGTGGGTAAATCAATACCCACATGAACGGAGATGTCCACAGCAGATCGTACATTCCCCCCTAAAGTACAGACCGAGAACAGCCTCGCAGCAGTGAATCCGCTCGTGCTGCATGCTTGATGGCGCTGCGCGTCACGGTCGCCACGCCGTTGCCCAGTGCAAAAAAAAAAAAAAAAAAAAGAGGGATCGCGCATCTGGGCCACATCAATGGGTTCATCATTATCCATTATCATTATCATAATATCATTATCATATCAAATACCATATGGTCTCGTGTCTTTTTTGCACGTGCTCAGACGGCACGCATGCGTACGCGTACACGGGCACGGGTGCGATCATGGTTTCGTTTTCCACATCCGTGCGGTGGACGACGGGGGTGATGATGATGGCGGACGCCGATCAACCCTGTCGACCCGGGACCTCGACCCACGCCCATCTCCGCATGCTCGTATGTTAGTTCCTTGGCGCTATGTCGGCCGAATGACGACAAGGCCGATTGGGGGGGAGGGACACTGGACGACTTGACGACGACCACGAACACGTTTGTTGAACGCTGGCACACACACACACATACACACACACAGGCACGACACGACGCGACTGCATCTGGTGCTCAAATCTCATTCTAGGGATGCGCAACGACAAGACGTCGTCCGCCGGCGACCCCGTCACAATAACGCAACGGACTATGTACGTATTCTGTTGGCGTTTGCGCCGCGAACCTGGCGTCAAACCCATCTCCCTCCCCTTCAACCCCACCACACACAGCCTCCAAAGACACCCGATCGTCGGGCATCTAAATTAGACATGACATCCACAGCTTAAGCGCGTGTTTACGATCCATACCGATCACATCGACATGACCGTGTAACGACGACCGCGGCCCTGACACATAGTCCAAGGGGGGTCAACAAGTTCAAGCTGAGCCCGAGCACTTGGAACGCGACTAGGTATGTATCACCAAGAGGGGGAATGCATTGGCCAACTTATCCGAAATGATAGGAATTGGTAAATGACGAAAAAAATTTGATTGGTAATGATTGGCTTTGGAAACATTACGGGGCAAACGGATTGCAGTGCAGTGTGTGTTTTGAAACTCGTTTCGCTGGCAGCATCCCGATCGAGATTTCGAACAACGCGGGAATGCCCGCGCAAGTATGATCAAAAAGACAAAAACAAGAACAACAAAAAAGGTCCAACAGAACGGTGAGGCAACGGGGGGAGTCAGAGAAACGAGGGTTGGGCTAGACTCGGCGACCGCATGATTTTCAGACGCTCTGATCCAAAGAACGCAGACTTGGCATGGCCTAGTTGCGGGCCTCCGAATGATACGGTCTCCGATCTTGTACCGATTGCAACATACCCGAGCTCAAAGTATTTTACTTGCACAGGGGGGCACAATAAAATGTACATCACCGTCGCCGATGCCCGGACGATTTGCCACGTCACAATTCTCGCTAGCCTATACCGTGTTGACACGGTGATTGGTCGTCTACGATCGTTGCGATATGTATATTGGCACGGAGAACGGAGGTTTGGAATGCATGAAATTAGGTTAAATCAAATGAGAGAAAAAAGAGGAGGGGGGATTTCGAAACGAGCGTATCTTCCATTTTTTTCGGACCTGTTTCGTGCGGGTCGTAGAGCTCTTTCGTCAGATGCCCCTGATTGCACCCGTACCTACCCGAACCCCTCGCCACAACGTTGCTATTTTGTGTTTTTCACAAAACAAAATCGAGTAGCGAAGTGAGGGTGAACCTCACACCGACGCGTCGGACATCGCGATCATAGGTGTTCCCCCACCGTACAGATCAGTATCTGCGTGCGGGAATCGTCGCGCCACACAACGGGATCATTCTTTCCACAAACCTGCGCTGTGGTACGCGTTGATGCGGCGAGTGAGCTCTATGACCCAAGTGGCGTGATACGAACCCTATATGTTCCCTTCTTGCTCGCTTCCAAACGAATGCGATCGCGGATAAAAGGGGAAACAACAGAAAACATCGGACCTCCCGCGCCGGTCCCGGTCAACGAGCCGAACTAAACTTTTTATGGAAAGATGGGCAGCATACCTCATCGCGTCACATCAACAAAAAAAAGGGCAAGACTGGGTAAGAAAGAGAGATAAAGAAATAGGATAAACGTGGAACCGAGCGCACAAACAGCAACGAGTGCCTCCCAAGAACGACCGTGTCTAATATCCGGTCCCTTTGTCGCAATGAGATCGTAGACAGTTGAAGTTCTTCATAGGCAACGATCGGATATGAAACAAGGTGGTGGGACACCAGTGGCTGTCTTGATATCCCGGTAAACCATGTGAGCCTTGGTTCTCATTTCGTACCGTTGCTCAAGCTATTCATGGACTGGGACCTGGTTTCCCCCCACATGAGGTGGCCACTGGGATGGGACCGTGGTTGCGATGGCGACCGGTATACCATCGAGCCGGCATGACCAGGATTATTTTCCTGCCCTCCCGCTGGGCGCCACCAATGTGGAGCGCTGTGAAGTAAATACTCACCGGGCGCATTCCCCCCCACACGCCGAGTGGGAACCGAGTAGGGCCAGGTACAGAGTTCATTTCCCTTGGGATGCCGAGAAAAGATCAAATGGAAAACAAAAAGAGTTCGATCATCACGATTAGATGATACACACCTCGTTATGTGTACGTACGTACAGGTCATGGGCGGCGTTGCAGCTACCCTGGGAAGCAGCCTGCTACGTGACCATAGACAACGCTACACATATCAGCATGATGATGATCCACAACAGATCTCGCTAAGCGGACTTGTCCGCATAGGGGTAAACTCTACCAGACTCGTCAAAAGACGATACGAATGTCTCGTTTTGGTGAAACCGATAATTTCGTGGAACGGTCAGGTCGAGAGACCCAGTCGCACTTACGAACTCGTCTCCCACATAGCTGAGCTACGCGGTCCAGCTCAGCATTCCCGCGGACAAGTTCTAGTTCCTCAGTTCAGCCACTCTCGGGTTTATGGCTGTGATGAAATAACGAGATTATACCAACACCATTCTGAAATAGTAGAGGCTATAACGTCAAGTTTCACCTGGTCCACTCATGTGTGAGGACGGCCCGTTGATGCGGGACGAAATGACCGAGATAGAAGAATGGGGTCGTAACTTTACGTTGTATTTGTGTCGCCTGTATGTGAGGATGAGCCGTTGATAGAAGGGACTGGACGGATGAAGAGAGGCATTTTGTTATCAGAAGTGTGCCGAGATTTTTCCACGGGATGAGCAACGACGCTGTAGGTTGATGAACTCATCATACGGTATACAGCGAATCACATTGGAGTACGGCCCGGAGGGAGAAAGAGCGGAGTGGGTTTCGTTTAACATGAAACGCGCACCAGAGAAGCACAAAGCACGGCCTCGGATAATTAAAGGGTGAGATGCCAGGAAAACGTGCTTACTTGAAAGTCTTCTCGATAATTACCGTAGGGTCGACTGTGAATTCAAGATCACGGACGAGTGTGAAAAGGAAGATTTCAATCCTGAAAGCCAAAAATATCAGCAAACGCATATTTCCGTTTCCCATAAAGGAGTCTATCAATAAGCTTCCAAGGAGATATAGAGCATGACGATGGGACTCAGATCCAGTGAAATGTTCACCTTGGGTGTTGTACGAGGGACGGAAGAGTCTAAAGAGAGCAAATCAAGCCTCGTCCCTTTGGAACGCTGCATGGAGTTACCGGTCCTGCGGTCCACACGGAGGTGCCGCATAACGAAGGAATAAAAAACGTTTGGACGGTATATCAATCGACTACTCACTCTGCCAGTGCGAACCTATAACCTATGCAGCCGCGGTTTCCGTTCAAGAATGTCAATATATTAGAGTATAGACCTTGAACTGCCTTGCTGTTCTCTGGTGGATTCTTCCATCGTTCAGGTCTGCGAACGCCACTGATCAGATGCTGGCTCTCGTCAGGGTCAACAAAGCAGGGTAATCGCGTACCTGAATATGTGTGCATCCTGACCCCATATGGAGCAGCTTTTATTAATCGCTTGATTAGGAATCGTGATGATGTCGTGTTTGGCATCCTGTTCAGCTCCTCACACCTATCCCAGAATGGCCGTTGGACGGGGATCTCATCGTCCTCCATAGCCACCCGCATCGTCCATGTTACAGGGGCATGAAATCTAAGTGTCTCACGAACGATCCAATCGAGATACTCGAGCTTGAAAATGTCTTCATCCAGTGTCGGAGAATCTAACGCAACGGTGTAGACCGCCTCCCGCAGACTTGTCTGACATTGGGGTGCACTTGCCAGCGCATACAGACACCAAGTGAGTGCAGAAGACGACGTTTCGTAACCTGCGATGAGGAAAGTGGATATCCGGCACAAGACCTCTGAGGTGGTGAGCCGTTGAGAGGTAAAAGAAGCCATGTTCGAGTGTACTGCAGATATTCGTTCAGGGTGCTGTGCGCTCACTCGGGACCGAAATGCCTACCAAGGACACTAAGCAAGTCAGGTTCTGTCGGTGATAGATCGCGTTCGTCGTCCTAACCGTGTTGAGCGTTAACGTCATTGATCGTTGTCTTGCGGTCGTTGATAAGCTGAGGAGCAATGCGGATCAAGCAATGATGCGCCTTCTCCATCCCCTCGGAATAAAAGCGCTGAGAACCGTGATAAGGAGTCACGAGAAATGACAAAGAGCTCGGCATGATGACGCACGAGTTTCCGGAGCAAGGGGATCCACGTCTCGAGGATAGTGCGCAGTTGAAGTTTCTTGGGGTGGTGAATATCAAGTGGTAAGCATTGGCAAGTTCATCGCTTTGGCCCGCGAGGGCATTGAAACGGTAGCCAAATCCTGAAACCACCCACAAATTTGAATTGTATGACACCAGCGATCCCGATGACATCCAGGGCAGCTTTGGATAGCCATGACAGGACGTCTACTGGCTCGGAGTGACCGTTTGAGAGCGTAATCCAGATGTCACGCAACTTGCAAGACAGGATCAATGCTCGGCGTGCGTCGAGGAGAGAGCGAAAACGCACTTCAGAGGCTTTATCCCTGAACACGGGGTATAACCTTTTGACGCTGGCTGCTGTGAACGCAGGGCTCTCCCATCGTAACTGAGAGCCGAGCACCACGATGACAAGGATGGGCGCTCACTAATATCCTGCGCTGTGACAGTGGGGGTCGAAGAGGAGGTTGAGCACAAAACGAGGAATCTTACCTGTCTTTTGTGTACGTCTCCTTCCGTGGTCAGAATGCTCTCGTTGCCGGCACCCATCGCAGCGAGGTTATCTCGGACGAAATCTGGTTTCTGATAGGAATCCGAGCGGGAGAGAATGTGAGCGACTGCAGTCAAATCTGTGGTCAGCAAGCGGGACCCTCCAAAGAAGCCCTTGTATGCATAAGTCGAGCCGTAGACGGCGTCCCAGTGATAGAGAAGACCCGTGTTCTCTTGGTTGTACATCTCGCGCAGGTTGCCCAAGACAAACGAGCCCAAGACAAACGAGTGACTGGGTGGGCCGCGAAGACGTTGCAGCGGCGAGAAGTACTGCCTCCAGAGTAGGGCGATGAGGTCGGCGAGGACATGGGACGCAGCCAGGACGGTCGCAACACCGAGCACAAGCAAACCCGACCAAAAGTCTCCAACGAGGCGTGTGGACGACATCCAAGAACGAGCTCCTAAAAGCGTCTTGGCAATGTGCACAGCGACGACCGACATCGTGCATTTCATTTCCTCGCCCGTCGTCGCTTCTTTGCTCACCGTCCACCCAAACGACGTCGCGCTACACGGTCCTTCAGTCCACTGGTCGTCTTGGTGGGACTGGGCCCCACAGCACCCCAACGCATGGCTACACCTAATGCACTACTTTGTGCGTCCCAGCGTCGACGAGGGACCCAGCGCTGACGTGAGTGACGCCTCCGACGGCGCGCTCGTGCAGTAACCCGGCTTGCTAGATCCCGCCAGAACTTTGCTCCTTGGTCGATTTCGTGCGCTCGCGGCAGCTCGAGCGCGCCCCATCAGGTGAGCCCACCGCCGCACTCCACGACACTGGACCGACGTATCCCTAGCGTACGGAACCCGCAGCACAGGCGACCGCGGGTATCGCATCTCGCCCAAAAAAGAGCATGAAGTCGATCGCATGTCCTCGTATATCCACCACCTCGTCTATTCAGAGAGCCCACAATCCGTCTGGCACGCGGTAGACGTCGGGTCTGGTCAAGTGCGTGGCTTGGACGGGTATCATCGTCGACTGAATGCGACATCTTAGGGATATCTCTCTAGAGCACTTCAAGACTTGGACTTGCATGTGCTCGCGCTCGACAACAACGAAAACCAGACATCGGGTGCCACTCGGTGGACGACCAAAGAGGCGGCACGCAAGTTGAAGAGAAAACATGCTCCCGCAAACGTTCAAGTCCCAAAGGGGTCGCTCACCCACGGAACGGTTCATGTTTGTCCCCAGTCGTTGGACCAGTCCATTGCTGATTGGCTTGGCGAGCGCTCGGAGAGCCGACGGCACCACCTACATCATACAGCGGAACCCGTCCCCGTTCTCATGGTCGCGCTTCACGCTTGCGGTTCCCTGACCGTGGATGTGTTGCGTACCTTTCTGTTGGGTCGCCGGGACCGGACGCCACAGAGTGTGGAACGCGCTTGGCGACCCCACTCCCTGGTCGTCGTGGGCTGTTGCTACAATTTAATGTCCCTTTCCGGTGCGCTTAGTACATATCTGGTTATGATTGCAAAACATGAATGCCTAAATGCTACAGACTTTCCCTTGTCTAAACCCCTTCGAGACTTGGATCCAGTCCCAAGGTTGTCGATTGCGGCCGTCCATCTAGCCGCTCAGGTACCCTCTCAGTGGCTCAAGAATGCAGATGCGATACAGTGCGCTGAACTGGCCCTGCGCAAAGTGGTCTATCGAGCCCTCCTACAGCCCGTTTTGCAAGCAGCGGCTGCACAATCTAGCGCGATCGTGGGCCACGCGACCCTCTCGGAACGGCCCATTCAGCCCGGCCTGGGGGAGACCCCCGAGAATCGCCGACTGGGAAAACTCAACGACAAGGCATACCGGGATTGGCCAACATTTTTGGAACGTGCTGCAGACAAGCTGGGTATCGACCTTGCGCAACTCAACACGCCACTCCCCGGCTGGTTCACGGACGAGGCAGCTCGGCTCAAAATGGAGAGTGCACTGTTCGCGTTACAGACACTCCGCTGTATACTTGGACCGCTGATCGAAGCCCTGATTCTCTTGGACCGCCGCGATTGGATAAGGCAGGAGTTGGCGGAGATGAGCAATGGCGGCCAAGAGGTGGAGGTGGAATTGATCAACTTATTTGATCAAGCCACCGGGAGCGGAAGGAACGTTGGGGTGGTCATCAAACCTACCACAATCCGGCGGGGCGTTGGAGTTCCCATTTAACCCCACCTTGCACCCAATGAGATACATTGCATTTGCAGGGACCAATTACCAATTTACTTCAGACCACTCAACGGCCACGTAAAGACGTCCTTGCCAATTTTGACCGAGATTTTGTCCACAACGAAACCGCCTGTTCGTGCTTGCGAGAGTTTGATTGCATACGCCTCGTTGAGTGAAGGCACGAGGGAGTGTGGAAAATGGGGTATGCGATGGAAGCCACCAGACGGCTGTTGGATTGCTCTCGGAGACGGCGTTCGTGCCTGCTGCTCCTCGGGCGCATCACATTCGGCTCGCACGGGTTCGTCTAGCTCGCCGGCCACGGAGAGGGAAGCAGCTAAATTGGACGATAACGGCAACTTTTCCATCAGAGCCCATGCGATCGATGTGTGAAATCTTGGATCAAGGTAGAACTCTTTCTGTCGTAATAGGCGGAGGGTCGGTCCAAGGAGGTCCAGACAGCGGGACAACTGAAGTAGATCGTCAGGAACTGCCAGATCGAGAGTGCGCTCACAATTCAATCACCTCTCCGTGTCCGGCGCCGACTTCCAGGGCCAAGAAGGACCGGGTTCTTTCATCGTTGGTCAGTTCTGAAAATGTGGTAAATGACGCATCGAAGCTGTTCGCAGCCGAGGTCATCGTTTTGCGGGCGCTCGAAGCCAGCCACAAGATGGGACGCACGGAGCTATCGAAGAAGCCACCTGTCTGACGGCGCGTTTGAATTCGTCCCGCTGATGAGCCCGCACGAACAAGGGACGGGACAGCGAGATGTGCAGTTCCCATCGGGTGGTTTCCTCCTGCTGCTTGCCGATGGTATGCAGGGATGGTACATGAGACTTGGCCAGGGTCAGCGCGTCCTCGACCAACGTGTAGAGCACGTCTTTGTGGTGCAGGACGAGCGGCACGTAGATGTACGTTGCGTACTGGCCCTCCACATGGGGGACCGTCCGTACGCGACCCTGGTGCAACGCTGGGTCGTCGACCGGCGCTGGTACGGTCAACGACGCCGACAAGGCTGGCAACTTTCTGCATTCAGTTTGGGTCAGCGATGGCCAGTACACGACCCTGGACCGAGCGGACCTCTTCGTTTGCTTTGGCTGGTCATCTTCGTCGTCTGAGCTGGCGTACTCGACCAGCTGGCGTTTCATTCAGAGAACTGACACGGAAAGTTCCGCCAATTCTCTGATCACACGCGCTCATGAACGTACCGTTCATCAACGCTAACTCGGCCCCGTCGCACGCACACGGGCATGGCGAAGCCGTTCATAGCCACGACCACGGCGGTGAGCACGGACACACACACGAGCACCTCGATCATCCAGGTGTGCACCGATTCTCATCATATCTGTCCTCGTGCTCCATGGCCACCCAGGCAAGTTTGCCGAACGAGACCTTCCCGATTACAGTGCTAGGGGCTTTCATGAACGTGGTTTCACAGTTGGGATCGGTGGGTACGTGGATGTTATCGTGGCCAACTCTCGCGTGTCTGAACCCAATCTCGCTAGACCGGTAGGGTCCGGCAAAACCGCGCTCACGCTCGCATTGTGCAAGCGCCTCCGTGGCGAATACAACATCGGTGCGAGCAGCGTGCTCTGGTGCATCATTCCGTCTTCAACCGTTTACTCGTAGCCACTGTGACAAACGATATTTTTACTCGAGAAGACCAGGAGTTCCTCATCAAAAACGAAGCACTTCCTGCCTCGCGTATCCTGGCCATCGAAACCGGCGGGTGTCCCCACGCCGCGATACGTGAAGACATCAGCGCCAATCTGGGTGCACTTGAGACGTTACAGGCCAAATATGGTTGCCAGCTTCTTTTTGTGGAGAGTGGTGGGGACAACCTTGCTGCCAACTACTCACGCGAATTGGCAGATTATATCATTTATGTGATCGATGTCGCTGTGTGTACCTTGTTTCTTGGCAACCTTATAGGGTCCTTGATCGTATTTCAGGGCGGGGACAAGATTCCACGCAAGGGAGGACCGGGTATATCCCAGTCCGATCTCTTGGTGATCAACAAGGCAAGGGTCATATGTCTTTTTGTGTGCATTCCCTCCACACGCTCAATTTGTTCTCATTCAAGATCGATATCGCGGAGTACGTCAACGCCTCTTTGCAAGTGATGCAACGTGACGCAAGGATGATGCGTGGAGACGGCCCGACCGTGTTCACGAGTGTCAAGAAGGACCAGGGTGTCGAGGACGTGGTCGATTTGATCCTTGCAGCATGGAGGACGGCTGGTAGCCCGGGGACACCTGGTCCTGTCGTCCTGTGAACAACGACGAGTATGGTGTATTGACGGTTCCACGCTAGGGGAATTTACGACATGTATCTATGCTTGATCCCCCTTGGTAAAACTCGATGAATACGGTCCTGGCTCTCACGCATCACGTTGCACACAGCGGCCCCCGCGAGTTTTTGCTCCATTCTAGACGGAGGTTGTCACGACAGCAATAGATCTGGCTTTCATTCATATTTTACCAATACGGGTTCGGCTCATGTGCGGATGACCAAACGTCGAAGAATTCGCTCGGAACCAGCCGAGCCGCCCTGCCAAAGATTCCTTGTGAGTACTTATATGTTACTTTGCAGACCCTGAACTTCTTATCACCGTCTCACACGAGGCCTTGGAGTGCAAGGGTCCAATCACTCAGTACTTAACCCCGTTGGGTATCATTGTGAGAAACGTGTCCACCTTCGTTCTCAACTTGTGCTTTTCAAATTATCGCTGGGAGATCGATATTCATCGGGATGCTAGGCAGACTTTTACCCTCCCGCCACAAATTCATTTGGTGCCTGAATGCAGTACCTTCGTCCTCCTGGCACCACAACCCCCTTCCCACCATGGCTCTGCGTTAACCCGTCGTCGCACACGTTCATCCACGAACCCTTGAGCGTGGCCTCTTTGATAACGCATGAACTATCTAGATCACAGTGATCCCTGATCCTGATTTTCTACGAAACCACTCGGAGGCGTGCGACGAGCGGCAGAAAATGCGCCACATTATGAGGGAATCTTCTCAGAAATACGTGGCGGGGGTGAGTACCCTATAAATCTTTGACCCCTCATACACGTTTTAACTCAAACAAAGGTCTTCTTTACGTGTGGCCTACCCCGCTCCATGAGACCGTAAAGGAGCGCCTTCAAGGCCTCAAGGTTTACCAACTGGTTGTCCCTCTTTTGGTATCATTGTCTTTACGGCGCTGGATAGCTGTTCCATATCCTCGTTCATTCCTGCTTTGCCTGTATTATCCTTGACCCTTCATTCTGTGTCGTTGACATGCGCTGCCACGAAAGTGCAACGGAGTTAGGTACAGTGGTGTTGCAGATGAGGAGATGACCTTCAAGTCCGCCGACGCGGATCTTTTCGTGCTCTCGGGGGTACGCTATGAAATAGAAAAAAGACATCTCATGGGCACCATCCCAGACGATTTTGTCTGTCTCATGCTTGACTGCTATCTTACTATCAAGATAGACGTGAAGATCTCATTTCTGAAACAGTGCTGGGCGACGCTCTTTCACGGTCGCTGCCATCTTGACAAGTAAGCATTCGTACGGCGTCCGGTGATTCAAAAGACAATGTTGGCGTTTCGGTCAACAAAGTACGCACGTCCGTTTATCAGCCTGTGCTATCACTGACGTCATGCCTATTCGCTAGCCGAAAGTCCTCCCCTCGTTCGCCTTCATTTCCAGGACTGTAATTTGAACGCCGACGTTACAAGCGGTGTCACGTTTCATAAAGTACCAATCATTCGCCGACGTGTGCGTGTTACGACTCAAAAGTGCTTTTGACTTTTTTATTTTTTTTTTTTTGTTCGACAGGTCTCACGTGGTCGATCGATAACGTTGCCCGTCAACAGCAAGGTTTTAGAGTCTCCGGTTTTCATATTCGTTCGCTACTCGACGCGTTTTCTTTTTTTTGCCGCTGATCGAGTTTGACGTGTGGCGGGACGGCAATGAGGAGCATGACGTCTCCTCGGGGATGGCGTTGAACACGTAGTACGCGACAATCACATCCCCTACGGACGGTCCAGCACTGTATGGCAATCCGCAAGTAGAGCGCCACGTTGAAGCTCTATCCTCACGACGAACGCTGATCTGGAATATATGCTACTAGGATACAGCCGTCTGGCGTGGTCGTCTCGTCGTCACCGTACGCACACCTCGAAGCTCGAGTTTACTTGATGGATCAATCGATCACCTTCAAGATGGGTGTCACACCCAAGATATTATGGGCAGAGGGCTCACAGAAAATTGATTTCTGAAGTAATTACATGCAACATTGGTTCAGACATGACTACGTGTACAAATTTAGCGAGGACTCAAATGTTGGGACTGCACTAGGAACAGTCTATTTGGAAGACTGAGGTTCCACCGGGGCGGGGGCGGGGGTGGGGGCAGTGGAAGTAGAGGTGGCAGCAGGGCCAGTGGAAGGAGTCGAGGCGTGCGCGGTCTTGGCCGCCTTGATGCGGAGCGCTTCGTCATGAATATCGCGCACTTGCTTGGAAGTACTGGTGTAGAATGACATAATGGACCGGCCAATAGGCGACGCGAGGGCTTTCTCGTAATACTAGAGCGTGTGTTTCGGGTGAGTAAGGAGAGAGAGAGAGATAGGAGGGGAGGTGATATACCTCACGTGCTACCTTTGAGTATCCCTTTTGCTCGTCGATGCTTTTCGCGCGTGTGTGGGCTTCCTTGATGGTCGTGTGGATTTTGGCCGAGACGGTCTGGTCGGGGCCAAGGGCTTTCTGGCCGACTGACTTGTCCAAATCAGACATGAACGACAAGAACTTTTTGGAAATTCCATGTTTATCTAAAAGTGGGTATAAAAATCAATCTTAGATTCGTTTTCATCAGTACATACTGTCGATATCGATGGCACGGCGGAGGATGTCATCAGTCAGCATATGGCCGTGAGCGAGATACTCGGCAGCAACTAGAAGCATCGTGTTGAGATGGATTAACCAATTCCCTTGAAGCATCACTTACTGCCAGCTCGCGGTTTGTCAGCTTGCTCGATATGAGGCTGATGCTCATCGGCTTCAGGTTTATGATGAGGGGGAGGCACAGTCTCGGAAGTGACAGTGAGTGTATTGCTGCCGAGATTTCCACCATTCAACTGAGCGTGGCGTGAGTCGAAATAGGGATTCATCGGAGTAGTAGAGCGTACCATTAGCGCAGTGTGGGCAGCGGAAGGCTTTTCGAACGAGATCACGGCCCTTTTCGCTGTCCCATCACCGTCTTTGAGGTCGATAGATTTGATCCTAAATATATAACAACTTATGGATTTGGAAGGTATCGCGAACAACCAAAACATACTTTCCACAGAAACTGGGAACGAAATGTGAAAAAGGGGGTCAAGAGACAATGAGTGCTACTTGCCTGAAGAAGTCGTGCAGCTCTGCCTCGGTGGTAGCAGATGAGAATCCAGAGACCTATCGAGCGACGTCTGTCAGTATCTGGTTTGAGAGTGTCGAGGACGCCACGTACGTCGACGGAGGACATGGTTACTAGTAAGATAGTACTTGATAAATCTAGTCAGGTTATCTACGCCGAGCGTGGGAAATCTAGGTCAGCGGGATAATCCGCTTCGGCACAGCCTTCGCCAGTCTAATCTGAATACAACTGTTTCTGGACCCTCTCCATCTAGACCCAAAGTTACGAGGATGATCAACACGCCATGTGAATTAACTCTAGTAGAAAGACACGCGCGTGTTAGTGACTCAAAAAAAGGGAAAGAAATGCACTGACATGATGGTTGCGAGTTGGAAACTACCGTAGAATGACTGCTATAATCGTATAGTCACCTTTGCCACATCTCGGTGTGTTCTCTCTTGCGCTTTGCAAAGCTGCATTGTCGTACGTGAGTCATAACAGTTTGAAGATTGCTTGAGCAAACCAATGACACTGATGTATTGCGAAGTAGCACCGAGGGTACGTCATGGTGAGGAAACTAATGTTGTCAAATACATCAACAACATTAGGAAATTTCGCAGTGATTTTCCAGTAAAGTGAAGGCAGGGTTTCATTGGATGTTGAATTGATGCGAGGGTGGTCCTCTTCAAAAATGAAGACCATCTCCTTGTCTCTATGGGCCGAATACCTGTGAGTGGTCAGGCAATGTTCCCGGAGCAATAATACCGTTTGACTTGAACATATTTATGCTCACGTTGCCCGGGATCCAAAGGGACAATCTCGAAAATCAGGGATTCATGCCAGCATCTCTGATCATCATACTGCTTGAGTAAATGCAAAGAACGGATGCCAAGTTTTGATGCTTCTTGACGTGTTCTATGAGGCATAGCACAGAAGTGGTCTAATTCCTGTCCTTTTCCGGGAGGGAAAAATACAAATGGCTGAGGGAGCAAGTAAGGATGTCAGATGGCAGGGGCTTTACACCCGACCTGTCCTCTCTCACCGGTCCCTCAACCGGACTTTCCCAACCTTCATCACCCCCTGATGTCTTCAGTACACCTGCCAGTGTCCAACCTGATGGTCATATGTCCACCGGCACATCCGAGTCGTATCCTCAAAACTTGGGACTCAAGGAATTTTGTGACACCCTCTCCATGGCACGCGATGGCTCATCGCAACTGGCCGTCAATGTCGTGGAATTACGCAAGGCGTATGATTCTCAGCACGGTTTGTGGCACGAAGCCATCATTCTGGGGATCGTCCCTCGGGATACCAGATACAAGCAACGCAGATACGTTCGAGTCAGACGGTATATGGTACGTCAACACTCTGGTCCGGGATCGTCTCCTGATCAGATCAATCAGCCACAGGTACAGAGAGCTGGGCTGAGCAGGGCTGTTATCACATCCCAAGGACATGGTGACTATTCTCGGAGAGGAAGAGCCTCCGATCGACCCAGCGAGGTCAATGAACGCGTCCACGCACTTCACTGGGAGTACCCAACGTCGACCCCAAGTCTTCTCGACATCTTCAACTTGATCGAACTTCTCTCCTTGACTTGCCCCACAAATCACTTTGCAATTCTCCCACACCGATAGGTGACACGGTACGCCGTGATGGGTTATCGAGAAAGCCCTTCCGAGACTTCCAACCTGCCCGAGTGGAGGAGGGTGAATTATGCCACTGTGGTACCTTCCAACATATTTCGACTTTGCATCTTACAAGATGCACTGCACCGAGCAATGGTACAAATGGAGGAGGTCGATTTGGTTGGTCTTTGTCTTCTTCATTTGTTGCATTGGGGCTGACGTGCTCACCCTATGCGTGTGGTTGCTTGGTTCTACGCCAGAATCGATACACGGGTAGTAAAGCTCCTTTATTTAAGGCGTAATCAGTTATGGCTATTGGTATTTTGGTGAAACTAAGTCGTCAAGTCTACCAGGCTGCAAAGGTCGTTCGGGCGTGCAGCGTCTCGCGCCACGCCATACTAAATATCAATAGGATAAACATCACATCATGTCAGAAAGCAGACGAACAAGCTGTTGCTACAACAAAGGCGCTTCCATCCACATGTAGAGTCGAGTCCACGAGGCTCCATGAAATGCACAAAAGACTGAAACACCCCCAACTCATTGACCAAAGCCTGT
>JBBPMK010000085.1:0-70724 GCA_038090295.1 Boletus semigastroideus
ATAAGCATCGTCCTTCTTACCCTTGCCGACCTGGGCTACGCTTTTTGCAATGAAGCCGATGACGGACGGCTGAATATCAATAGACTTGGTACAAGTTAGCATCAGAAAGAGGAGGGAGCAAAGCGATAAGCACCCTCTCAGCATCTTGGAACGCCGCATCCCACAGTCGAAGGCGAGCCCGTAGGAGAGCGCGACAGGCAAGTACATCGGACTGGAGTTCTGAGACACGGTGATTGCTGTGGTCAATGACGCTTCCACCGTTTTGAGCTGATCATATTTCCATGACGTTGTCAATCTGGATGTCAGTTTGCTGAAGAGTAGGATGTAAATTCATCGCAATGCCATCAACATTTTGGTCAGGTGTTATGGAAGTGGGGTGTAGTTGAGATGGCAGGATTGAGAACGGTGATTGATTCAGATACATCCTAATGGAGCCAGCCATGAGACTCACGTTGATGTGAGATAAATTTTTAATGCTGATTTCCCCAATATTGCTGGCAATTGCGAGAAATCTGTCATCGGGAGAGAATGTGATGGAACGTACGTCTTGAGCAAGTTGAATTAAACCGAACTGGACATGTGTCGACGTGTCCCAAAAGGTGATGGTACGCTGAGTAGCATGTGCGATGAACCTCCCATGTTTTGGCAGGGTGATACACGAGTGAATGTTGTTACTAGTAGGGACTCGCCATTCTGAGATCGCTGTCTCAGTGGAGGCGTCGACTCGACTGATTGTACTGTTGGATGCGATAAATAGGTGATCATTGAACCAGACGAGATCTTGTTTGAACCGTGGAACGATTTCTAGTTCAGTGACACGGACAAGCAAACGATCGTTGTTACTGTCCCAGAGCAGAACAGACTTGTCGTAAGTAGCTGTCGCAATGCGAGTTCCCTGTGGCGAAAACTTGGCTGCTATGGTAGTATCATCCCTCAAGTTCAACTTTCAGAGTGTTCATAGCTGTTTCCTAGCGGCGACATTCCAGAGGATGGTCACCGAGCCGGTGCCACAAGACGACGAAACAAGTCGCTTCGAGTTTGGCGAGAAATCGACCGCGAGGATGCCGGCGGACTTCTCAGTCACCCTGCGCTTCGAAGCTTGTTCGTAGCTCTTGGCGTTCCACAAGAAGACATCTCCCTAGTATGTCCAAGCTACAATCCACTCGCCATCTCCCGACACTGTGAGACATGAAACATGGTTCAGGGTGGACATGGTTGCCGTCGTTTGCCGTCTTCCGCTCGCCACACTCCCCTTTGCAGCTCCGCTCACGATATACCATTCGATGAGAATGTCACTGAGTACAATTGGCCAGCGACGCTGATTTCAACGGATCCTGAGCGATCTTGTTCAACAGTCAGCAGGAATGCAAACTAACTTGTCAGTGTGCGCACCAGTCGACATGATGTAGCAGAAGGTGGCGGTTCGTCGCCTTTTCCGTACTTACTTACACATTGCACCTCGCGTTTCGGCGCTTCAGCTCTTAGCCAACCAGGTATGTAGCTTCCTTGTCATAAAAATACAAGCACGATCATCCGAATCACGCCGTGTTGAACTTGCCCTGTGGAATGGATCAATGTCACTAGGTGCAAAAATTGCCACCGAAAATGCCCCGGTTTCACCCTTGGATACTGACTTTCAAAAGACAGCACATGGGTTTGCGAGCGATTCCCCTGCCTGTCAAAGCTCACGACAATTTAGATTCGAGAAACAGAAAGTGACCTGCGACGAAATTTTCCTCAATGGGTTTTTTTTCATGGCACAGATGTTTTCTACAGTTCGCAAAGAAGTGATCAAGCATTATGGTGAGTCGGCGATGGCTCCTTGAATGGTCTGGTTTTGATGGCTCCCTCGATCTCAAACATTTTGGATGGAGCACGACTCGCCAATTAATTTTCTCCTCACTACTTCCTGTTTCTTCTTTGCGATCTGCTCATCCGGGGCTTTTCTAGGTTTATACCCCCAGGCATTTGCACATTCGTCTTTTATGCCATGATGCTGGCCGTTGCATCCAGGAGTTGACTTTGACACGAAAGTGACGAAATACGTGAGCACCATGGCAGGGTAAGACCATTCCTGGAAGAATGTCACCTCCCACTATACATTAGTTTGATACTAGCAGAAGTCGCTGGCGGTCCAGTTTTTCCCTGTCTTCTTTTTTGTCGAGGTCTCCCACAGACGATTAGTTGGGAGGCAGTTGGGGCAGTTGCAGTTCAGAGAGGACTGGATTCAAGCATGGCTATTGATCTCATGTGTTCCTGATGTTCAATTACTTGGACATAGTACATGCTTCTTCTTCCTTTGTCTTATACATAAGTTGAGCCCTCTGCTCTCAAATCCATATGTAGTTCCAAATCCGCCATTCCCATGTGAAACATCCGATCGCTGGAACCTAATTAATTCCCAATGTCTCCTCCCATGTGATACAGCCCACATTAATGCGACTCCGCCATCTTCGAGCGCATGGTCTCGAGAGCTTCAGCTGCACTGGTGTCGTCTCCTCCCATGCATAATGCTGCATGCTTTAGCTCGTAGCCCAATGGAGACAACTGTTCAATCCTAATGAGCTGATTGTGACTCATCAACAAAGGAATCCCACAAGGCCAAAATCACGCATACCAAGTTTGCATCATCGAGAGCATGTCTCCACAATCTGATCGCCAACCGTGCCCTGCTGCGCTTGACAATAAGAATGGGCTGTGGGGAGTATGGATTAAGAAACAATGCAATGGTGTAGTGGGAAATGGCATCTTCATATAGCTTGGCGCCCATTGCTACGTCCCCAAGACTCTGGAGCTTCTCGAAGGAACACTTCCGGAATGCTGAGAACGAGTGTCGGTCATTCAAGCAAGTAAGATGCACAGGAAGCACGCTGACTTACCTCAAGCCCATTCATAATGCTCACCAGTCATCAGCCCTCCCTTGCTCTCCATCTTGTGGAAACACTCGACTGCATCCACGATGCGACCTGCTGCATATAGGGTTTCACACAGTTGATGTCGAATCGTGATGCTTAGGTTATTGAATTTCCATCCAGTTATCTGTGTGAGCCTGTAAGCAATTCTGATGTATTAATCAAGAAACGTGCCAGTGAAATTGAAAATGCAGGAGTCCCAACGTAGCCCCACATTTGGTCTTGCGTGCGCTCGAACGAATGTACCGCGCTGTCATAGTCACCCCGTGTCATCTGCGAGTTTCCAAGCAAAAAGTACATATATGCCTTTGAGCATTGTCAATGGCGAACAATCCTCTCCGTGCTAGTGTGTAGTGCATGCACCTGGACTGTATAGCAAATTGAGTTGAAGGGGAATGTAATCGCAATGAGGTCGTCTACGCGTGATATCGCATCTGGGTGGTCGCCGGCCATAAACACGACGATAGCCTAAGGAGAATGAAGAGCTGAGGTGCAATCAAGGCTCAAAGGCACAGACCTTAACAAGGAGAAGAAAGGGAAGAGATGAATGGAAGCGCTCGAACGTGACATCGCAGGTCCGATAGCCCTTGTCCTTTTCTCCATTGCCGACGTGTGCTATGCTCTTTGCAATAAATGCAATGATGGAGGGTTGAGTGTCAATGGCCTTGACGTAAGTCGAGGTCAACGTGAATGTTAATGTGTGAGAGAGAAGAGCAATGAGCACCTTTTCGGCATCTTCAATCACTGCATCCCACAGTTGCAAACGGGTTCGCACAAGAGCTCGACTTGCTAGGACATGAACTGGATTCTGAGCCGTGGTGAATGCCATGGTCAATAACGTGTCCGCATTTTCGAGTTGATCATTCTTCCATGAGTCGAGCACAGCGTTGTTTATCCTGATCTCAAGTTCCGGGAAAGTTGTGTGTTGACGAGACCAATCCTCTGCAGGATGATTATCAGAAGAGTCATCTCTAATCACGAGGTACAATACTCACAGGTACACTGCAGATTGTGATTTTCCCTTTATTACTGCCTGCTATAAACCTGTCATCTGGAGAGAGAGCAATTTTTCCTTGAAGGTGTTGAACGACACCGAGTTGGGCACGGGTCGATGGGTCCCAGAGCGTAACGCCATCATCAATCGGGTATGCGACGAAAGCGCCGTGATTTCTCAGGGAAATAAACGAGCAGTAGTTGTTGCCCGGGAGCTGCCACTCCGAGTCTGGGACTGTCGACCCAGTGATCGAATCGAATTGCTGGATCTTTTTGCCAGCTGTGACGAAGAGGTGGTTGTTAGACCAGTAGAGATCTCTGTAGTTGAGTACATCTCCCTCGCCAATCTCGACAAGCAAGCGGCCATTTTCGCTGTCCCATACTCGAATGCAGTCCTCAGCTATGGCTGCGATCCGATCACCCTGTGGGGAGTACTTCACAACGACTACCCAATCCTTGTGGCGGAGCGTTTCATCAAAGACGGTGACTGCGCTCCTCTTTGAGCCTACGACGAGTCGAGTCAAATTGGGAGAGAAATCGATAGTGAGGACGGCTGCATTTTCCCTGTAAGAAAAAGCCTGCTCGTATGTTTTTGCGTCCCACAGAAATACTTCCTTTCTGTCACTGTCCTTCGAATTGCGTTTGGCACCGCTCCAATATGTTCCCGCTGCGATCCATTTCTGATCTTCTGACACAGCGAGACACGTGGCTGACCCTGTGTTCGTGATCATTCTTGCTAGTTGTTTACCATCTTTCACCCGCCACATTCGAACCTCGTCCAGGTGGCCGCTCACGACATGCTCGCCGCTTGCTGCGAATGCCAATGAGTACAGACTGTTAGTATCGCTGTCGATGTCAATCGACCGGGAATGCTCTTGCACAAAGGTTAGTACGAAGGCGAAGTGGATGATCAGTACACACCCGCTATCGTCGACATGGTATAGAAAAACGACGAAGAAACCGCCCGTGACGCCGAATCAGGATCCGTGCCAAATCCAATATGCCCACTTTTTATGACCCTGTGTTTCCTTGTGCGGACAAGGAACTACCCGTTACTTGATAACCCGTGATTCAGACTTATCGCAAATCAACAAGCATCTTTCTGATGTACTTAGCCGTGTTCCCTCAAGGGAAGGGACGACTATCTTCCCTCAGCTAACGTTGATTTTGACAGGTTGACAATTGTCTTGTACAATGGTCAGCAGCCCCTCCGCCTCACTGACACGCGCTGACTATCCTCCTGGGGTTATCACTAGCATAGTGTGACTGAGTTGGGTGAAAGTACATTATCCACATGTAACAACTCAGTGGGTGATACCGGTGGGCGATACGGCGGCGGATCGTATCGGCCGACTTAAGCCTATGTACTAGCGCCTTCATGTATTCCCTCATCTGACCTTCACAGCCCCCAGGGCCGGGCCGATTCTCAGCCGCGATATTAAAGATCTATTCAACTAGTTTGCGACTACCCTGTGTAAATGTTTCTGCTTCGAAACGCCACACTACGCTCACCATTGCCACAACGATTGCCAACCATCTCTTCTTCGCGGAAAGGTTGCTTAATTGGGCTGGTTATCTCTATGTATGTGTCCCTTTTTGGATGACGACCCTTATCTCGGACCCGAAGGCAAGTCTTTGACCCCCCTGCCCCGCCATCCAATCAACGGCACCCTTGGTGTGTATGCGCTACTAGTGATATGGAGGGCTGCCGTGGTGTTTGTGGTAAAGCGGGTCTCCACCCCCACTATCAACCGTTTATTCTTCCATGCACACAGAAAAGGCGAATCAGTCGTGTTATCGGTCTTCGTCGATGTATGGCTTGGCTTGGCTTGGTCAGCATTCTCTCATTGATGGCGTCGGTTGTTTCACGATAGCGTGCAAAACCACACATTCTTGGTCAACTCCAGCCATCATGCTTAGGGTGTTGACAAGGTGGCCCAACGGTGACATGGATTTTCGTGCGTGCTCGATGGCATTTGCAACACAACTGCGTCTTGGCTCCAACACAAGATAAGCGCGACGAAACGGATCATCATCTCTGCGAAGGACGACTGGGAATCAATGGGTTTAGTGAGGAACAAATGGCACCAGAGTCTCATTCTGTTGTGGGTATGGGAGTTGCGTCACAAGGCTACGGACATGCAGGTGCCAGTGGCTGTAAGTATTCAGAAGCGGCCCACAGCCAGTTGCTATTAATCCGCGGAGCCGATTGGCTGTGGTGTAATCTGAAAAGTAACAGTGATCTCGATCGTCGGTCAAAATCGGTTGGGCTGTCATGTCTTGAGTCGGCGGTGACCTAATACAAGTAGCTGGTTCTGACCTCATGAGGGCACTGCCACGATTCCGTGGGCTTAACAGGACGCTAAATAAACTCATACCCTCCGGATAGCGAAGACAAATGATGGCAACCTAGAACCCTTCAATATAATCGATCTTATTTATCAGAGGCTGGTTGTAAGGAGCACGAAATACAAAACTGAAGAACGAAACCGAAGAACACGTTTTATAACGCACACGACTTTATGAAATTCGTTGTTGCCAATCTTAATTATGGTTTATCGAGGGAACGTTGCAGAAAGTCCCTGGTAATGTGTGCGCGAGGAGCAAGGTCACAAGGAAAGGAAACTGGATGACTGTAATCGAATGTTTCAGAAAGGTCAATCACGAACATAAAGAAAGGCATCTCAACTCACTGGGTTACTGCATTCGCAAATTTGGCTTCAAACTCAATGTCATTACCCTTCTCATCTTTGATAGCATTGAAATCTAGAGTGGCTAGCATGGTCGCAACGCCGATCCAGACAGATGCATCCCCAGTATGGCGGCCTACAAACTACTTCATAAATCGCCCACTGAGATCTTGCTGCTTACCTGGGCAGATTCGTCTCCCAAATCCAAACACGAAATCGGCGGGGTCATCTTGGTTCAACTTGCCTTCGGGATCCAAGAACCTCTCAGGAATGAATATCTCTGGATCAGGGTAGCGATTTTCGTCGCGCGACATGGCCCTGAAATGTAATGGATGTATTTAGAACCCGCCTGTCATCTATCGGGTGCTCATACCAGATATTTGTCAAGATGGACGCCCCTATAAAAAGTGTCACGGAAAATGGATACTATCTACATTCGAGGCGTACCACGAGGTATGTGGTAACCCTTGTAAGTGTCCTCAACAATGACAGCGTGTGGTAAATCTTTGAGATGATTAAGCACGCGGCGAGTGTGGTATGTGTTGCGTCCAAGAACTCACCCATTGGACCAACTGGCCTCCACCTGAAAGTTTCTCGCACGATCGCACATACATACGGTAAGGACTGTCTGTCTTCATACTTAGGAAGTCTTTCGGTCCCAATGACAGCGTCAAGCTCTGCCTGAGCACGATTCCAGATCCGGGGATTCTTCACCATCGAAAGCGTGAAACTCATCAATAGAGAACTAGTCTGTTGATTGTTCCAGTCAGCAACTGGGCTTGATGAGACGCAGACATCATACCGTGTCGGTAGAAGCTATGCAGCGTGAAAAGAAGGTGAGGTTCCATCGTTTGTTCGTCTCTGTGACATTTTACCCATAAAAGCAGTCATGGAGGTATGTTTGAGAGCCTTCTCGTATTCAGCACGGTGTGAACCATCAGCTTTCTCCATACGCTGTATGTGATCGAAGACCATCGTATCCGCGACTATATCTTCTTTGGCCGCCTAAGACAGAGTCTAGTTGTCATTCCACTCTGACAGATCTGGCGAAGCTTACCATCCGTTTCTGAACCCACTCGTATGGTGTCTCGATCACTTTGATGCCCAAGTCGTAAGCTTTGTTCGCTCCACGTCTGATCCTAGATAGTCCAGGGATCCAGTAGGGGACACTTAGCACTGATCAAGCATGGGTGCACGGCAGTTGAAGTTGCATCATGGGACCCACAGAACGGGAAGGCTTTGAATAGGACCGCCGTCTCGGGTTTCAACGCCAACAATGATGCGTCAAAGAACTCGTTAATAAGTTTCACCATGGGATCAGCTCGCGGTTTTGGCTCATAGTCATAGACGGCAGACATGGCCACCGCGGCAGCAAACCTAGAAAACAGCCAAGTCATGGACGAACGAACACAGAAGGATACGTGTCCTTACGTCGAAAAGTGAAAGAAATATTCTTTGGGATCATCAATGATGTTGATGACTATCTGGCGGGCTCGGCGAAGTTGCATCGGGCGAAAAGTGACGGCAGCTTTAGGGCGGAATGTCTGATGGATGATGCGGCGACACAGCCTCCAATGCGGACCATAGCGCGCAAGAGCAAAATTGGCACCATGCCCATACCTGGCAGACCATTAGTTTCAGGCCACCGTTCATGGATAGTATACGAGATTGCACTAACGGTTCCAGAGTTGCAATGAATGGACGATCAGAGTATATCCGAGATCGTTTCTCGAGGAGCTCGATCGCATCTGCTCGCGAATTCAAAACTATGACATCCGAGTCCAGCAGTCGGACATATACCACGTCCCCTAAAGATCGTCAGATACAGATTATAATTCAACACTCCACTTACCGTATTTCGCCCGCCATTCTGTATATGTTAACCAGGGTTCTTGTGGATTAACAGAGAGGGCACTGCCCAATATCGGGAGGGGGGTAGGACCAGGGGGTAATGAAGAACTCTTCTTAGTGAAGCGACTGAACCATATGACGACATTTACAGTAACGATCGAGGACAGAACACCCGCTGCGAGCTGAATAGCTGAGGAACCATCAGTGAGCCACTCCATGGGAGAAAGAATGGTAATCATTTCGTAAAAACCTACCATCTTATATCCAATTTTTAACGCTTGGACAAGATCAAAAATCAAAACTTCCCTCCCGAGTGGCAAAACATCTATAAGACGCCCATCAGCTTATCAAGAAGCAGGGAGGCTTCTTGTATGTCATTTCATCAGGTGGTAGTAGTGTCGTTTCCGAAGTCCTGCCAGCAATGAACACGCGGCGCGCCTCCTATCCCGCTGACAGGTGCCACAGCTGAGCTTCGTTAGCGACCTCAACTGCTATGGAACGGGTGTTCTCGCATGGCGCCACCCCCCTTATTTCACACTCATCACCCATGGTGCAGTGAGGCACGAGCGGAGTCACAATATCTTCGGACAAGCAACGTAAGCGCTCGCCAACCACAGGGCACCCGCCTGCCACACCCTGCCTCCATTCCCATTCCGGTACCTCGCAGGTCACTTCCCTTGGGTCCGGAGCGAGCGAGCCCGACTGTTGTGCACATGCGCCTGCCCGGCACGTTAGGCTCCAGTCTCGGGCCAAAGACCGCTTCCCGGCCGAACGTACAACGTCCGAAAAGTGACATATGATATCTCGTTGGGTTCCTGAACGGACCAGTTTTTATAACTACCTTTAAAATTTTTGTCCTTGGACTGCATATCAAGATTATCCACATTCCCAGCTCACAAAACTCAAGGGGAAAGACGTGAATAATATTTGGATCCAGGACGTTACAGTTCATGGCAAAACGTGACAAAACATGACAGTACCCACGTACAGTGATGATCGTTCATTCTGAAAGAATACACGGCTAATGAGACATACGACGATGGTGTTGGTTCCAGACCGACACCATCACAATGTATCACGGGATCGTTGGACGAACTCCCTGGTAATGTGTGCACGGGGGGTAAGGTTACAGGGGAAGGAAATTGGGTGACTAGAGTTCAATTTTTTAGAGTCATAACTCGAGAGCGGAAAGTAAACTGTCTCGACTCACTGCGTTACTCCATTCGCAAACTTTGGTTCAAACTCGATGTCATTGCCGTTCTCATCTTTGATGGCATTGAAATCTAGAGTGGCCAGCATTGTCGCAACGCTGATCCAGACAGATGCAACCCCAGTATGGCGGCCTACATGACAAAATAAGTGAATCACCCGCGCCGAGAATAAACTGTGGCGTACCCGGGCAGATTCGTCTCCCAAACCCAAACACGAAGTCAGCGGGGTCATCTTGGTTCAACTTGCCATCGAGATCCAAGAATCTCTCGGGAATAAACGACTCTGGGTCTAGGTAGCGGCTTTCATCGCGGGACATCGCCCTGAATCGAAATGTATTTAGAATCAAGCTGTCATGCTAGATATTGGTTGGACTGCTCATACCAAATATTTGCCAAGACAGTCGCCCCTGGAAAAAAAACGTCATCACAAAGTAACACTGCATATCTGGGACATACCTTGGGGTATGTAGTAACCTTTGTAAGTGTCCTCAGCAATGACAGCATGAGGTAAACCTTGGGAATGATTGAGCACGCGGCGAGTGGTATGTGTTACGTCCAAGAACTCACCCATTGGAGCAACCGGTCTCCACCTTAACGATTCCCGTATGATCGCGCCTACATATGGTAAGGACGATCTGTCTTCATACTCAGGGAGTCTTTCGGTCCCGATGACAGCGTCAATCTCTGCCTGAGCACGTTTCCAGATCCGGGGATGCATGACCATCGAAAGCGCGAAGCTCATCAATATAGAACTAGTCTGTTAGTTGTTCCGGTGAGAAACAACGCGCGACGGGATATAGACAACAAACCGTCTCGGTGGCACCTGGAATGGACAAGGAGCGAGTGAGACATAACCTAATGTGTTTAAGTCTATGACACTTACCCATAAAAGCAGTCATGGAAGTATGTTTGAGAGCCTTCTCGTATTCAGCGCGGTGTGAACCATGAAATTTTTCCATGCGCTGCATATGATCAAATACCATCGCATCCGCGGAGATGTCCTCCTTGGCCGCCTAAAAGAAGAAAGAATTGTCGCCATCTCGCTCTGATTGCTCAGGCATAGCTTACTATACGCTTCTGAACCAATTCGTATGGTGACTCGATCACTTTGATGCCCAAGTCGTAAGCCTTGTTCGCTCCACGTCTGATCCTAGATAGCCCAGGAACCCAATCAGGGACGCTTAGTACTAATCAAGAATGAGCACACGGCGGTTGAAGTTACATCCAGAGACCCACAGAACGGGAAGGCTTTGAATAGGACCGCCATCTCAGGTGTCAACGCCAATACCGATGCGTCAAGGAAATCGTTAACCATTTTCACCATGGGATCATCTCGTGGCTTTGGCTCATAGTCATAGACGGCAGACATGGCCACCGCGGCAGAAAACCTACACAAAATCCATGTCACCCATGAACGAACGTGTGGAATACGTGTCCTTACGTCGAAAAGTGAAACGAATATTCATTAGGGTCGTCGATGATGTTAATGATTATCTGGCGAGCTCGGCGAAGTTGCATCGGGCGAAAGGCGAGGGCAGCCTCAGCGCGGAATGTCTGATGGGTGATGCGCCTACACAACCTCCAGTGCGGACCATACCGTGCAAAAGAAAAATTGCCACCATGCCCATACCTGGCAGACCATTAACACCAAACCATCGCTCATGGATAATACACGAGATGACACTTACGGTTCGAGAGTTGCAATCAACGGACGGTCGGAGTATATCTGAGATCGTTTCTCAAGGAGCTCGATCGCGTCGGTCTGCGAATTTAAAACAATGACATCCGAGTCGAGCAGTCGTGCGTACACCACATCCCCTGGAAATCGTCAGAGACACAAGTTGGAGTGCTACAGCCCACTCACCGTATTTCCTCCACCATTCTGTATATGTCAACCAAGGTTCTTGTGGATTAACAGAGAGGGCACTGCCCAATACAGGAAGGGGGGTAGGACCGGGCGGTAATGAGGGACTCTTCTTCGTGAAGCGACTGAACCGTCGAACGACATCCACGGTAACAATCGCAGACAAAACACCCGCTGCGAGCTGAAGAGCTGACGTTTGGGAAGCGGCAGTAAGCCACTCCATCATGGGGAGGACTCTAACATTCTTCAGAGACCTACCGATTTAAATCCATTTCCGACATTCGCCAACGCACCCGGTGGAAGGGCCTTCTTCATGCGGAGGCGAGTTAGTCACGGGAAAACCCCGCCGGAAACGGCCGCACTCCCACCTCAACTGCTATCGGTGTCACTTTTCGGTCATCTCAAAACAAACCTCACGAAAGAGGAAATCACAAACATGAACCACGAAGTTGAGGACGTGGAGAGCATCTCTTAAATAGAACGACCGCTGCACATATTGTGAGGGTTGACAAGCGGCTCTAAGTGGGAGAACTTGGTTGTCACTCCAGGGACCCTGCCAACCCGTGTGACCCTTGAGACAATTCATCAAAAGCTTAGCGAGTACCACACGACCCTCAATAATGACGAGATCCGCCCACTCCGCTTACTTATAAGTTATAATTATTACCCAGACTGGCTTCCTGTCTGGCGTTGGCATTTTGTTTTGGGTTTAGAATTAAGTAAAAAAACACGTTGCGATAAGCAACAATGGGGCCGAACAAACAAGAGCCCACCTCGAACGGCATGAGAGTCATGATTCTGGCGGCCAAACTAAGCTAGGCGTGGAAGTTGAACTTTGGAATTCGCATTTTCAAGGGCTCAGACTGAGAAGCCCTCTTACAGTAAAGACTCATTCTGCGCCAATTGAGTCGGAACGCCGCCGTGAGCCGTTCGGCGAATGCCCGTGACACGCTCATGACATTCGACATGTTTCGGACCGTTTCAAAATTCAGCTGCACGGTGACTTTCTCATTTGATGGAAAAAACTCACCTGGTGGAAGAGTGCTTCAAGGCTCGTCACCTGAGCTCCGGAAAATTAGTGCTACTGGCCGAACTGTATTCGGTATTTTGAAAGCACAGTAATCTGTGATGACGGCAATCAGAATCTTATCACTACTATCAACTCTCAGATCTGGCTGTCGAGCGCGATTTGGCAAGTTGACCCCGTGCTTCTGTCTTTACCACGATATCAGTAGTAAACGTGGAGCTCAAAGTTCCAGGGTGTCCCTTGGACAATCAAGGGAATATATATATAGTACGGCCAACGGCGCCACGCAGTACTTGACACACCATGTGGAGTTTGGAGTTATACCCTCCATGTGCCATCCCGGCCGGGATGCCACGAGGTTACAGTACATCAAGTATCCGTACGTTGTCCAGTATATCACCCAGTGAGACGTTCTCCCGAAACTGTACAGTGATCAAAGCATCCGCCGTGACACATTTGTAGTCCACCGCACCAAACGGTTGTCTGAGACGAGCGACGAGATGCCGTGCGCCCCCCGTCTCTCTGTCGACTCGGGGATGCATCAATGGAGATTTGGGTTCAGAAAGCGGTGGCGAGTCGTCGTCCGCCTCTTCGCCGTCCACGTCATAGCGACCAGGGCTTCCTGAAGCACGAAGTGATCTGTTTTATCAATACAACATGTATCACTCCACGCCCACTGAGACCCAGATTCTCGAACGATCTTGCAGAACTTTTGCAGCTTTTGATGGGTCGGAGATTCCTCCAAATTGTAAATTACCATGTACACCACCTGCTAGAACAGCGGTTCGTCGTCTTCCCATTTGTGGGGAAGCATCGATAACGGAAGTACTCTCGTACTTCACGCTCGATCTTGGTGCGGTCGATGCGAGTCGTCATGGATGATACAAGCCCTTTAATGATTGGAAGGGATTCAAACGCGGATACTTGCTGAACTCTATTACATAGACGGCCAGTGGCAGTGTTGATGAGTACGTGCGGCGAACCACGTAGCGTCCGTTGGACAATTTTCGAATCGTCGCTCGTATTTTCGTTGGCTTGATGTACCTGTCAGCCCGCTCTATTAAATAATGTCAACGGATCTTCCTGATCAGAATAACGATGGGTCTCACCCTGAACGTCTGGGTCACGTGGTTCTGCCATCTTTGACAGCATTGCATTAATCGCATTATCGTACTCTCCGCCCTTGTGTAACGCCGCGTGCTTTATCTGGTATCCAATTGGCGATGATGGGTCGAGCGAGATCACCTGATGATAACACATCAACAAGATTGACCGGCTGGTGACATGAGGCAAGAATGGCATACCTGGACTGCATCATCGAGAGCCTGTTTCCAGGATCCGGTCGCTAACCATGTCTTACTTCGCTTGACGAGAATGGCTAGCCATGAAGGGGGAGCGAGAGACAACGCCGTAGAGTAGCATGAGATAGCGCTGTGTCTCTGAGCTGCTCCAACCCCTTGCATGAACGCTACTTGAAGTCTAGAGAGTGGCGTATAAACGAGTACCCTACACTGGATGTACAGCCCCCCACCGAGCGACCATTCGAGATGCTCGTCGTCCCCACCCGGTTCGGTCTTGAATTTGTGGAAATACTTTACCGCCTCTTCTATGCGACCTGCCGCATACAGAGCTTCACAGCAACATTGCAAAATCTTGAGGCCGAAATTATGGAACCTCCATCCGAATATCTGTTGCAAACGGTAAGATTACAATGCAACCCAACTTGTAAGAAACCTACCAATGAACTTGCGGAGAGGGGTGGACCAGCATAGTCTCGAATTTGGGCTCGTGCACGTTCGAATGATTGTATCGCACCCTCCCAGTCATTCCTCTTCATATTAGAATTTCCAAGTAGAAGATGCATGTATGCCTTCAGGAACTGTAAATAACGAAATTCGCTGCGTGACAACGTGTTGTGCACATGCCTGGACTGTATAGCATACTGCATTGAAGCTGATCGTAGCGATGAGATTGTCTAGGCGTGACATCACATCGAGGTGCTCTCCGGCCAAAAACACGATGATTGCCTGAAATGATCTCAACATTTGAGATACAATGAAGCTTGAGCAATGCGAACCTTGATAAGAAGGAGAAACGAAACATGAGACGAGTGGAAGTACTCGAATGCGATGTCGCAGGTCCTATGCCTTGTCTCTTTCTCCCTTTCCGACGTGGGCCACGCTCTTTGTGATGAAGCCAACAATGGTCGGTTGAATTTTGATAGCCTTGGCACGGGATTAACGTCAGTGTCAATGGATGCAAGAGAAAAGGAATATCACCTCCTCCACATCTTCGAGAGCAGCATCCCACAGATGGAGACGAGACCGCACGAGAGCTCTGCTAGCGAGAATCCGAATTTCGAGAGGTGGTGATCTTTGCTGTCAACAGCTGGTCTACATTTTCGAGCTGAACATGCTTCCAGAAGTCGAGTGCAGCGTCGTCAACCACGATATCAGGTCCCTGAAGAGTAGAGTGTAGACAAGGCGATGGTGACATTGCGGCTTCGTCGACGTGGATGGCATGTTCCTGAGAAGTGGATGAGGACGAGGCAGTGGAATTGGACGCTATGCGGAAGGTGATCAATCCAGATACGCGCTGATCCAACGAGACTGACACGATATGTACTCACGATGATAAGAATTAGATTTTGGAAGCGAATTTTCCGTCTCCGCTACCAACTGCAAGAAGCCTGTCATCGGGGGGAAAATGCAACAGAACGTATGCTCTCAGTACGCTCGGTGAGAGCGAGCTTGCCGCGAGTCGTCGTGTCCCAAAAGGACATCGTGTAACCGGTAGCAAACACGACGTACGCCCCATGCTTTGGCAGGCCAACGTTACACAAGCGGTCGTCGCTACCGTGGTCCGGCCATTCTACGACGAGTGACCCGCTAGAAGCGTCAAATTCTTGAATGGTTATACCTTTGGCTACGACAAAGGTGTGATCGTTGGACCAGACGAGGCATCTGTTATAGGCCGATAAAACTCCAACTTTTATCTCGACGAGCAAGCGGCCGCTGATGCTGTCCCAGACTAAAACATAATCAAAATCGCCTGTTGCGAGGCGACCGCCTTCTGGAGCGAACTTTGCGACTCTCACGGTTCGCCAGTGTTTGAGTATCTGAGCTGTTTCCTTGTCGCTCAGTCCCAAACGACGGCTTTCTGGCACGAACCCTCGACGAGTCTTTTCGAGTCAGACGAGAAGTCGATGGCCTTGCCCGCCATGCCATCCTCGTGGGAAAAGACTTGTTCGTATGTCTCTGCGTTCCACACGGCGATGCCGTCTGAGTATGTCCCCGCTGCGATCCATTTACCGTCTTTTGACACAGCAAGACTGTCCACTCTGCCCGTCTTCATGCAGGCTCTTTCTCTGCCATCGCGAACTTCCCACACCCGAACCCCCATTTTATCGCCGCTAACGATGTGCTGGCCATTTGCTGAAAGGGGCCACCCCATACAATGTCCTGCCAACGTTAATTTCGATAGGTTGACAATTGTATTGGCCAATGGTCAGCGTAACAGTGGTCAAAGTCAGTGGAAAATCCTGTACACATTGCTTGATCGATATCAATCAGTTACGCCTCCACCTCAGGCTCTTGTTTTGCGCGCTTGATTGCATGTGCCTCAACGACGCATATGACACCTTTCCGCCAACACTCCACACTTCACACTTCACTCGGGATTCATACTAGGATATCTGCTTGACCCGTTCAAGTCTCGCTCCATGAATCAAGTCTGCCATCCGATCGCAACCTGCGTGTCGGCCAGAATCGGAGGTTTGGGGTCAACTTTGGTAGCCACAGTGATGTAGACGACGTTCACAACTCTCGGCCTCGAGCAGACGTGCAGGACTCTTGGGCGTTGAACTGGCCTCACTTTCATCGCGTTATTGCAAACACCCTCAACACTTCGAATGGTCTGCGTAGGGTACGTGGTCAGCGATCACTTCGTTTGGTAGAATGTAAGGACTGCCTGTCGTCGCTTACTACACTCTCTTCGTCTGCTACCACAGATCACTAGTCCAAGTGGTCATGTACGGTCCGTTGGTCTCCTCTTTGCCCGTTGACTTTTGCGCCACCCCTCCATTACACTTTTCGATGTTCTCTACTCCGCGATATCGACGCCGGAGTTTGGTATTCCGCGTTTAGCTTCAGTGGGAGTACCGACCAAGTGCGCTATTACCATCATCGGCACTCACATCTATGTCGACCGTCATCTAGACACGGTTGTTGCATCGCCGGAGAACTGAATCTCTGATCGACTCAATAGAATGGTGCCAATTGCATATCCTTACTCTGATCGCACGTACTCATGATCAGTTCCACAAACCGAAGTTATTTCAGGAGACCCCCTCGAAAGTCATTTGGGATCGCAGCGAGAAGACACCAGTACAAACTGTGTTGCGGATATAATTAAACTGATAGATAAATGTGCGCTTCCTAAATGAATATAATGTCGCATATATGTTGAGAACAGCCAGCTCGAAGGCGTGAACTCGTTCCCTTGGCCAGAGACAAGGACCCTCTGCCTCGAAGGGCTTTTCGTACTCCCTCAGCCCGACAACGCCGTCCAATTCCACACTGCCTTTGGAAGGTCGTCCACACCCACCAATGGCACCTGGACCACTCCTGATGATTCCCCGTAAACCGCATATGTGCCCTTGGAAGCAAGTGCTTGTTGAGCTAACACGACGCTGGCGGTCGGGGTCGAGGTAGGTGCAACGAGAGCCAGGCATTGCGCGCTGTCGGTAGGCGTCGCTCTGGGTGTTTGCGAGATCTGCGATTGTGTTCGGTTCGATCCCGCGGGGAAAGCGAACCCGTAATACCCTGGACAGTTGCCCGTAGGGAACCGATATGCTCTGAGTAAGGGATGATCCATGAGATAGATTCTGGTGGAAACAAAAATGTGAGGCGAGGAAGAGACGCACATATAGACACTCCGCAGGAATGGGAGGCCAAACACAACGTCCGGCTGTGCGGTATCAGTTCGATTCTTGATACCCACAGGACAAAACCCTCCAGTGCTTGCTGGGGATTGGGGTCTCAACAAACTGCCGTGAGATTCCACCGGATAGTCAACCCCGTTTATCGTTGCAGTCAATGCGATATACGGCCATTGGGGTGGGCCAGACGAGAGCGTGAGAACCGAGGAGTCGAACGTGCAGTTAACCTCGACCACATCAGTCCCACTGATAATTGACAAAGGCCGGGGGAGAGGTCCCGTCGAGTTGGCGTTGCCATAATATGTGTCTACGTCGGGGAGTGCAATCGATAAGGAGACTAGATCAAGTAGTCAATCAAAATCATTCAGAATGGACCGAGAAAGTTATCCTCACTAGAATCGAGTGCAGCATTCAGGTTTCTATTACCATATGGTACAAATTGGCCGTCGTAGCCCTTCACGCCATCAAAGCTGAAGATGTTGAAATAATCGCCCTTGGGATCTGGAGATTGCTCGAGTGGTACCCAATTGATCGTCCCTTCGTAGTCATTTGGGTCGAGTGCGCCAATCGTAAGCTTGGGGTTTGCGGGATCGAACCGCATGCCAATGACAGGATTAAGGAGAGAAGATGATTCATGCAACTGGGTGAAGAGATGCTGCGCAATGGTAGTAGAATTGAGGGGATTCAAGAACAAGCCGAGATGGCCATTCCGAAAAGTACTGGAAAATGAGGAGTTGGAACCATCAAGTATGTTCACTGTTGAATGTCAGTGACCGTTGTACTAAGTAACAATGTTGGTTTACATGCCAAAAGGTTGGTTTGTGGCACTGAAAAGACCCCCGAATCCAACGGAGTCAGAAACATCCACTCCGCTGAACGACGGAATGGACGCAGGCCAGGGAGTGTTATTCGTCTATGAAAAGATATTCAGTCGGCGCCCCGCGCACAACGATTCAACAATGGACACACTTTGAACGTTGACGACAGAGACGGATCAAACAGGGTTGACCCAGAGCAGAGAATACAGTCGGACGAGTACGTTGCAAGAACTCCGGCTGACACGTCAACTGAGATATTCAACTGCTGAGGGGGTGTCCCAACGAGAACTGGTACAGTGGAAGGAATGTAATTCGTTTCTGTGAGATAGGGTACCACACTCATTGGGAGCGTGGCCCATGCTGTATGAGTGAAGCCATGAGAGTCAGTAGATAGTTCATAATTCTATGTCAAGGCTTACTGCCTGGATTTGCATCCGCAGATGATAATATCGAAGCCAGAATGAGGGACACTGGTAAAGACAGCATCGCTGAACGGTCCAGTGGTTGGCAGCGAAGCTCAAACGCAGAACACTATACTTGGAAGAATGACGAGTGAGCTTTGGCCAGGATTGATATGCTGTAGTTTTGTCTGAGTTGCATGATCCACAGCTTTCAGGGTCGCTGGAAGCTTGGAAAAAATGAATGCCTTTCCGAGCTTCCATCATGTATGTGGCAAACGCCGACGGGTCAGGCGTGCACTTACGTACAACATCCCGCAAAACGATCTGCCAAAAGGTCGGCTCCACTGGTAGTAAGCAATGGCAGAGAAAGGTCAAGTTCAAACGTCTTGCGACTGAAACAAATCCTGGAACTCGATTAGCGTTTTGCACTCTTAGCAATACATAAATACAGAATCGCGTCGAACGAGTACCGGGGTCGTAAAGCGAGTGGTTATGATATAGTAACGTGAAGGTTACCATCAAAACCAGAAGAACTTGAAGTGTTCCCTGCCGCATAGCCTCCTTCTCAGCAGTTTTTGATCGGACTGCTGCTGAAACTCAACACGAACATCCTCATGGTAGTAGATCAATTTGCGTAGTATGGTCAACCAATGGGAGTTGATAACTTCAAAGTGTATAGTACCCAAAGTAAGACTGAGTACCCTGCATAAATCGGACTCGGAGCGTCATTGTGGCTCGTCCACCCCGATCCCAAGGTCCGAACATCGGCCCATGCCGTTTTATTACTCCACCAACCAATTTCGGATGCTATGTAGTATGATTAAATGGTTGTCAGCAGGAAAAATAACTTTCGCTTATCCCTGCAGTTTCTCTCTTCATCTTCTTCCGCCAATACTGGTATGTTATCACCACCCATTGAACCCTCTCTATCTAGTGTGTTCCTGCATGATCTAACAACCTCGACGATTCCAACTCAGGTCCACCCACATTCGTTTTTATTCTGACTTAGGTTAAGTCTTTCATGGCAGAGACACAATATTACCCTCTCAGTCCCATGAAAGACCCTCTGGATGTCACCTCTTCACCTCTTCCAGAACAAGCACTCAAAACGGACTCAAATATGGCCCATCTCGTTGACACGTTAGAAACCACAGACCCTCCGGGATCACACGCACACTCGAGTGTGATCATCGCACCGCTGCGTCCTAAGCCTTTTTCAAAACGCCAAGTGGCGGGTAAGGGAGCTTTATGGCGCACAATCAGGCCGCCGCTGGGGATGGCACTCTTTCCACTCGCCGCTATTGCTTATCTTGCTTTCTGCTACACGGTCCATGGCAAGGTCGTACCGGTGAACACATATGGCCTCTATACTGCGACGCCTCAGCATCTCGGTATGTGACCCGTCTTATCGGTCTTGTCGTTCATTCTTACAGTCATGCCCAACAGCATCGATCAAAGGTGGTATAACCACTATCACTATCATCGTAATCTCCATAGCTTTCTACCCGGTCTACGATATTATTGCCACCTTGAAGGTAATTTTAATCCAATGTTAGAGGAAGTCGTCTATATATTCGACCTGTAGAGCGAGGAATTTTTTCGTGTTCTGGCGTCGCACGCTCATGGTGTCCCATTGGAATCGATTAACCATATATCCACTCCGTCTTTCGGTAAGATTGACATGATGATGGCGATGTGGAAGAATGGATGTTCCAACTATTATATTCTTGGAGTTGTGGCTTCGCTCTTGATCTGGATCGTCGGCACGCTCGCTCCGGGTGCTCGTGAGTCGCTTGCAAAGCTTAAATTCTTATTTTTGATCGTGTACAGTTACAATCGACAGCGTGTTATCTGACGGGGGCGTGATGGCATTTTCCATTGGAGCGGTCCCTGTGCAGAGTGTATTGAAGTATGTGAAACACCTTTCTGTCTGTGCATTGCTAACATAGATATTGTAAAAAGTGGAACAAACCTATTCCCAATTTCCAGTGCGAGTGTTTACTCACCCAGAGCAGCCTCAATCGCGTGGGCCGAATTGGAACTCAATGTCCAGTACTCCTTTAGCGTAGCAAACACGACGGAATCAGATTACGCAGCGTTTATCACTCCCGTGCCCCTTAATCTGTCCACCACAACGAGCGCGAGATGGTTGTCGGATGTGGTTGGGATCAATCCAGCGTGCGCTTGGCCATCCACCAACATTACTACACCACTGCAAGTCCCTTTCAACGCAAGTTCGGATCCATTATCTCTCGCAACAGTAAACCTTCCAGATTTTGATTTGGACGTGCAACTGGTCAGCGCAGACTTTGGTAAGTTGCGTAGACTTGAATTTGACAAGGCCTGAATATCAATTCTTGTCGCCCAGCATCCCTTGATACTATTTCTTTTGCCGAAGTCAAAGACCCAAATTATTATGTGACCAACCATACTACACATGCTATTCCCTCTGATGGCTCAACGGTGTTTCTTCTGGGCCAGTGCTCTTCTGGCTGTTCTAGCTCATCTTCCGACTACATGCTGGACTTATCGGGCTTAAACACGACGTTCATGGTCGCTTTGACTAATCAGACATGGACCGTGGCCATCTTAACGTGCAAGCCGAATGCCACGATCGAAACACGTGAAGTGCGAAGCGAAGGTGGCATCATGAGTGTGCAACCAATTCCTTCTGGCCGCTCACTGACACTGCAAGGAAACCTGAACCCAGTCCAGACTACCGCGATGTTTTCTGTTGCAACGCTTTCGCTCGCGGGCACTTTTGAAGTCTCTGGGTCAGGTACAGGCTCCGGAGGGGGATCGCAATTGCAGAATGAAATGTTGTTTGGAAAAGCGCAGTTTGATGGCGCACGGGGATCCATGATGCCGATCACCCCAGCGCCGATCGCGGAAATCACGCAAGTATATATTCAGCTCCTTCAGTCTCTTGTGAAACGTACGTTGGTCTATATTTTCGGTTGGGTATCATACTTGAGTTAACCTTTGTCTCGTATGCTGGATAGCGTTTCTCGCAGGTTCCCTCGGCGCCGCCTACGTCCCCGGACGGATCTCACAAACCGAGCTTGTCTTTGTTGCATCCATTCCAAACTTGGCCGTCGCGACAGTGGGATTTGTACTCATTGCCGGCCTGGTTGTTCTTTTACATTTCAGGCCAAACAAGGGCTTCCAGTTCTCGCTCGCCAACGTTGCGGCGGCCATGCATGGATCAGAGCTTCCTTCTCGATTTGCGCAGCTAACGACTGAAAAGCCAGCTGGTGCGTACGGAGGTATGAACGAGGAAACTAACGGTGCTCTGGGAATGGGTAAGTTGCGTCAGGGCTGGGTTGATTCGCAGGACATTACGGACATGTTGGCCGAGAGACGAATTTTTATGCAGAGACGGGCAGATGGTTCTCCAGTACTACATGTAGATTGAGTGTGAAAGAATGTGGTCGCGATGGCAATCAGTCTCTTGTCTATATGATATCTTCGTCGATGTTATGCCAAGTAGGAGGTTTTATCCTAGTGATTCCGACTTGGTGCTCGCACAATCATGCATTATGGAGGGAAGCCACGAAATGAACCGACATAAGTATTTCAAGTTTCATCACATTGAATGACGTGGCAAATGTTATTTCTTGCCAGCTCCGACCGTAATCTGCCGCATTAATGTTGCCTCATGAAAGTTCCATGACAGCTCCATCATGACCTTGATGGACAAGTTGTCAAGGCTGTCCGAACAGCCCTTGGGTACCAAATCTACATTGGGTGTACCTCACAATCTCCATCCGATGGCGGGTCTCCGTCGTTGGCCCTGCTTGACACTTCGCCAACGACTCCGTCGAAGTGTACCCCACTGGCAGGGTGTTTTCCCCATCTTTCTCGCCTCCCCTAGTACGTGTTGCGACACACTTGTATCTATTTTCTGGACGACGACCTAACGATCTCCCATTTTCGACTGTTTACAATTGCAGCTACATAGGTTGGAGTCCTTCATGGCAGACTCATCCTATTCCCATCTGAGACACCCCCTCGAAGACACCACTTCACCGTCGACGAGACGAGATTTTCAAGAGAGCTTAGATCCGCCTCATTTACTAGTTGACCCGGTAGCGACTGATCCTCTCGAGTCCAACGTCACGTTCATCGAACCCGTGCCGCCGCATGGTCAGCCGTTTCAAAAACGTCCGTCGAATGGCGAAGTGTCTGTATGGCGCACAATCAAACCTCCGCTTGAGATTGCACTGTTTCCACTTGCGGCCATCGGTTATCTTGCATTTTGTTACACTGTCCATGGCAAAGTGGTGCCTATCAATACATATGGCTTGTACACGGTGACGGCGCGGCATCTCGGTACGTGTCTCTCGTTAGTCTTATTCCCTATCCCTAAGAACTTCATACCAAATACTACAGCTATAATCAAGGGTGGTATAACTTCTATCACCATCATCGTCATCTCGATAGCGTTCTACCCAGTCTACGACATTGTCGCCACCTTGAAGGTAAGTTTAAGCCAATAGACGTCGTTCATTCATTCATTCTGTAGGGCGAAGAATTTTTCCGCGTCCTGGCGTCGCGTAGTCATGGTGTTCCGCTGGAAACGATCAACCATATCTCTACTCCGTCTTTTGGAGGTATTGACATGCTGGTGGCGATGTGGAGACACAGGTGTTCCAACTATTATATTCTTGGAGTCGCTGCTTCGCTGTTGATCCTGATTGTCAGCACGCTCGCTCCAGGTGCCCGTGAGTCGCTAGCTTATTTCTGGGGGAATATAATTACCCTCGTTGTTAATCTTAATTTCTTAAACAGTGACGGTCGATAGTGTGTTAGCTGATGGAGAGCTAATGGCGTTTGCTATCGGGGCAGTTTCTGTGCAGAGCGTGTTCAAGTGAGCAAGATACTCTTTCTTGGCTTGCGCATCGTTCATTCTAGCATCTAGTGGATCAAACCCTGCAGGTCCAATGGTCAATGCGAGTTTGAACTCTGACGTTGCATCCTCCATCACGTGGGTCGAGGTGGTGCTCGGTGGTCGGTATTCTTTTGGGATAGCAAATACATCGGATCCAGAGTATTCAGCATATATTGCCCCTGTACCCCTCAATCTATCCGCAACCACAACTGCAAGGTGGATTTCGGATGTTATTGGGCTCAATCCAACGTGTTCTTGGGCCTCCACAAATTTGACCGCACCGGTTCAAACCCCCTTCAATTCGTCATCGTACTTTGGTCAATACTTCACAACTGCGTATCTTCTCGATTTCGACTTGGACATGATCGTGACCGGTGTTGACTTGTGTGAGTTGTTTAAACACGAAATTTGGCTCCTTGACAGTGTACCAATTCCCGTTACATACACAGCACCGTCTTATACTTCTTTTGTCACTTTAAAACAACCCGATTCGTTTGTGAAAAATCACACTACGCAAGCTGTTCCCTCGGATGGTCCAACTGTATTTCTCCTAGGCTGGTGTCAATCTGGTTCTGGCTGTCCTTCCAATAGTGTCACAGTCGCTCTCGACTTCACGGATATAAACACCACCTTCAGCGTTGTTTTGCTCGACCAAACGTGGTCCATGGCCATCTTGGTGTGCAAACCACATGTCACAATCGAAACCCGAGAAGTGCGAAACGACGGACGTGGGATCCTGAGTGTGCAACCTCTTCCTTCTGGTCGTCGACTCACGCGCCAGGGAAACCTAAACACAGTCCAGACTACTGCGTTGTTTTCGGTCGCGACAATGTCTCTCAGTACATACGGTGGCTCGCTCCCTGGAACGAAACTGAGTTATGGACTCGGATCGCAAGTGGAAGGCGATGTATTGTTCGGGAAGGAGCAGTTCGAAAACATGCCAGGGATTGATTCGGCTCTTGGGACATCGATAACAATCAAGCCAGCGCCGATCGAGAACATCACGCAGGGATATACGCAGATTCTCAAGTCTTCCGCGAAATGTGCGTCAGCGATCTTTGTTTCTTGTTGGTCTGTCCTATCTAACCGCGCGTGCTCCTGTGCAGCTTATCTTGCAGGTTACCTGGGAACCGCCTATGTTCCTGGACGGATCTCCCAGACTGAGCTCATCTTCGCTGCGTCCATCCCAAACTTGGCCGTTGCGACAGGAGGGCTTGCACTCCTTGCTTTGTTCATTGTCCTTACCCATTTTCGATCAACAAAGGACTTACAGTTTACGCTTGTCAATGTTGCCGCAGCCGTGCACGGGTCAGAGCTACCTGCACAGTTTGCACAGATAAATGATGAACAAACCACCAGTGCCCATGGAAACATGGACGAGACAGTCGCAACAGAAGATACTCCGGGAAATGTTGAGGGTGGTGTTGCAATGGATGATCCGCAGGATGTTGTGGGGATGTTTGCCGAGCGACGGATTTTCATGGAGAGACGAGCAGACGATACTCCGGTGTTGCACATGAGTTGAAGTCGGACATCCTTTTGGTTTTTACTAAATCATGTGCTAGTTCTTAGTGTGCTTGTGCTTAGTCTGGTTTGCACAGGCAGCAAAAACCAACAAGGGTCAATCGACCTAGTAAAAAGGACGCTGTAATTGTCCACAGGGTATTTCTTTTGTACCTAACCAGCTCACACATAGTTCCCTACAATATTGTCCAATTCCACACCGTCTGCTGAAGGTTGTCTACACCTATTAGTGGCACAGGGGCCATTCCCCGTCTCCCATAAACTTCATAGGTGGCCTTGGAAAGAAGCGCTTGTTGTGCTAACACCACGCTAGCTGTAGGCGTCGAGGTAGGTGCGACGAAAGACAAACATTGTGCACTGTTGGTCGGTATCGCCGTCGGTCTTTGTGATATCTGTGACTGCGTTCGGTTTGATCCCACGGGGAAAGCAAACCCATAATACCCCGGACAGTCGATAGTTGGAAATCGATATGCACTGCACGAATCAAGATCCATGAGATTTTGTGAAAGCTATGTTAGTGCTAGATGAAAAACGTACAGATAGACACTCCGCAGGAACGGTAGTCCCAACAAGACGCTAGGCTGTGCGACATCGATCCTGCTATTGATACCCACGGGACAGAACCCATCAGAGCTTGCCACAGATGGGGGCCTTAAGAGGTTTCCTGGAGAATCGACCGGGTAGTCGACCCCGTTGATCGTCGCAGTCAATGCCGCGTATGGCCACTGAGGTGGAACAGTCCCGCTCGGGAGGCTAGAAGAGTTGGTCGTGCAGTTGTATTGAAACTGCCCAGTATCAGGGAACAATCCAATAGGCAGTGGCACGGGCCCAGAGAAGTTGGGGTCGTTGAAATAAACGGCTGCATTGGGAACCGAAATAGACAAAGAGACTGGATCACATATTATACAGTTAGCACCAAGTTCGCAACAAATAGAACACGTATTCCCACAAGAATCGAGTGCAGCAGTCAGATTTCCACCATAAGGTACGAACGAGTCGTTGTAGCCCTTGATACCATCAAAGCCGAAGACGTTGAAATAATCGCTCCCGGCGTCCGGGGTTTGTTCGAGTTGCACCCAATTGATCATCCCTTCGTAATCATTTGGGTCGAGTGCACCAATTGTAAGCTTTGGGTTCGCGGGATCGAACCGCATACCAACAACCGGATTGAGGAGCGAAGACGACTCATACAACTGTGTGAGGATATGCAGTGCGATGGCAGTGGTATTGAGCGGATTGAGGAAGAGACCCAGATACCCATTCCAAACAAGAGCAGCAAAGGCTTTGTTAGAACCATCGAGGATGTTTGCTGTTGAGGGCCGTGTTCAGTCATTACGGATCGCTTCAAGTGATGCCCTGAAAATGTTCACTTGCCGAAAGGCTGGTTTGCGGCGCTGAAAATGCCCCCGAACCCGATGTTGTCTGAAACGTCCACTCCCCTGAACGATGGGATGGAGTAGGGCCAAGGAGTGTTATTTGTCTGTGATTTAGACGTAAGCATATGGCCCAACTTACCACTCCGTGGCATGATTACAGTAGAGGAGATTATCGACATACCTTGAATGTGGACGACAATGACGGGTCAAACATGGTTGTCCCAGCACAGAGAATGCAGTCCGACCCATACGTAGCAAGAACCCCGGACGCCAGATCAACAGTGAGATTCATCTGCTGAGGAGGTGTCCCAACGAGGACTGGGACAGTGGATGGGATGTAATTGTTATCTGTGAGATACGGAGCTACGTCCATCGGGAGCGTTGCCCATGCTGCATTGTTCGATGATATTTGTCAGGGGACTCATAAATCTATACGAAACCATCCTTACTGGGTCCCAGTGCTAGTGCGTCCACACATGACAATATCGAACCCAGTAAAAGTGAACTTGGCAAAGACAACATCGTTGAATATCGATTTGTTGGACAACTTGATGGTTGAAAACGCATCTCCAATGCGGTGTATGGAGAACTGAAGCGCAAGTATTAAATTTGGGCCACAGTGCGTCCCAAAGCATCGTCATATGAAGGTGTGGTGAACTGGCCAGTGCAGTCCCTGAATTAAACCTTTAAATGCTTTGACCCATGGATTGGAGTACTTACGCCCTGACTCATCGGCCGCCGCGTACCACCGCTCTGCTCCCGCAACCCCCATCACTGGAATTGGAAGAACCCATTGACACCGGTTCAACCTAGTACGTACCTCACAATTGCGTTTGATTGCAATTTTTGTATGGAAAATGGTTCCCTCAAATTATTGAATCCATATCCCTGTACGGTTTCTTCTCACCGTATCTTCTAAGTACATCTCGAGACCGCCAGATCAGTAGTATGTGTCACAGTAAGAGTCTTTTTCCTGTCTGAACGTTCTAACGGTTTCCTCGACAAGCTATTCTGTAGTGGCAGCCTGAGCGTAGCCTCATTGTTCCATTCGATTCCTTCATGGACTCGTCTTATCAGCCTCTCGATCCCCAGGCACATCCTCTCGATGGCACCATATTATCCTCTTCGCAACAAACTTCCGGAGTGGATTCAGATCCGTCCCACTCAACTGACGCAGTGGCAGAAACCCATCTGGGTTTACATTCTAGCAAGTTCGTTGCACCGTCGCGAGCTCCTCGAAAACGACCATCGGTGAGAAGGAGGCCTTTATGGCGCACAGTCGAGCCTTCACTCCAGATGGCACTCTTCCCACTTGCCGCCATCGCATATATCGCGTTCTGTTATACAATTCATGGCAGGGTTGTACCGATCAATGCATATGGATTCTACTCCGTGACGCAACAGCATCTTGGTATGTGCAGACTGACTTTGTCCGTTCATCTTCATAATCTCCACGCCAAACATTATAGCTACTATCAAAGGCGGTATAACTTCTGTTACTGTCATCATAATCTCAATAGCCCTTTACCCGGTCTACGTCACTGTTTCCAACCTGAAGGTAAACGTGTTGTGTCAGTGAAGTAAAGGAAATTAACTATCTACTTGATCCATAGAGCGAAGAATTCTTTCGCGTCCTGGAATCCCGTAGTCACGGTGTCCCACTGGAAACGATCAACCATATTTCAACTCCATCTTTTGGAGGCATCGATTCGATAACGGCTATGTGGAGACACGCCTGTTCCAATTACTATATGCTCGGAATTCTTGCTTCCATCTTGATCTGGATTGTAAAAACGCTCGCACCGGGGGCCTGTGGGTCACTTTTAGTGTTTCTCCGAGAAAATCTCCGACTCATGTTCAATCGTGGACAGTGACCGTTGACAGCGTACTAGCCGATGGAGAACTAATGGCGTTTGCTGTCGGAGCAGTGTCTGCACAGAGTGTATTGAAGTGCGTAACACATCCCTTTTGCTTGTGCGTTGTTCGTTATAGTCTTTATAGTGGAACATCACCGGCAGATCCAATTTTCAATGCAAGTCTAAACTCCAATACAGCAGCCTATATAGCATGGGCGGAAATGCAACTTGACGTCCAGTATTCTTTTGACACGGAGAATACCTCGGATCCAGATTATGTGGCATACATTGCACCTCCTCCCCTCGACCTATCCAGCACCACGTCCGCGAGATGGTTGTCTGATGTGATTGGGATCAATCCAACGTGTTCTTGGCCATCTACTAATCTTAGTACACCAGTGGAAATCCCACTAAATGCAAGTTTAGCCATTGATCAGTTGTACCTCACAACAGTATCCCTTCCTGATGCCGACTTGGACGTACGAGTAAACGGTTTTGATCTGCGTAAGTCACTCAGGCTTGATTTGGCTCTTTCTTAGATACCAACGTCTGTCACCTAGCAAACGATTATCTCTCTTTTGCGGTTATCAAAGACCCCAATTATCATGTGACCAACCGCACTACACACGCCTCCTCCTCAGATGGTTCGACGGTGTTCCTGCTGGGCATGTGTCAGTCAGGCTCTCGCTGCGCTCCTGCCATTGTCGACATCACGCTCGACATGTCGAACCTAAATACTACTTTCACGCTTGCTTTGACCGACCAGACGTGGACCATGGCTATCTTGGTTTGCACACCAAATACCACGATCGAAACACGTGAGGTTCGAAACGATGGATATGGTCTCTTGAGTGTGCAACCACTTCCAGCCGGTCTTCAGTTAATGCGCCAGGGCAACTTAAATACCATCCAAACTACAGCCATGTTTTCAGTCGTGACAATGTCGCTCACGGAAATCTCTAGCGCGATCTCCGGAACGAAGACAAACCTGGGACTCGGCTCGGTATTGCAGGGCAATATGTTGTTCGGAAAAGCACAATTCGACAACCTCCCCACGGCAGAAGCGCCGTATGGCACCTCGGCCACAATCAGCCCTGCACCGATCGAGAACATTACCCAGGGATATATCCGAATTCTTCAGTCCGCTACGAAACGTGCGTCCCTTCAATATCTGTTTTACGTTGGTCTGCCTTGTTCAATCTGTGTTGGTATGTTCTTCCATACAGCCTATCTTACCGGTTATCTTGGCACTGCCTTCGTTCCCGGACGGATCTCCCAACCAGAGCTTGTCTTCGCTGCCTCCATCCCAAACTTGGCTGTCGCGACTGCTGGCTTTGCATGCCTTGCCGCGCTGATCATCATTGCACATTTCAGGCCAAGGAAAGGCTTTCACTTCACGTTGGTCAACCTTACCGCCGCTTTCTATGGATCGGAGCTTCCTGCAAAGTTTGCGCAGATAATGGCCAAGAACAATGTTGGTGTACATCAAGACATGGACGCCGGAAGGGAAGCAGGCTGTGGCACGGATGGCACGCAGGAGAAGTGCCATGCACAAGATAAGCTGGATGTCGCGACCGTATTGGCCGGGAGACGGATTTTCATGCAGAGACGGCCAGATGGCTCCCCGGTATTACACATGGCTGAGGAATGACGCGCTCTGTTTGTTTCCCCCTTAGGTATTGTCTGTCTGTGACAGACTATATGATGCTATGAGGCAAATCATTGAGACCCACTGGACAGCATTGTGCAGTTGACCCCGCACTCGACGGATGCTACTAGATTCTATACAACCTTGAAGATCGAAGCGACCGATTCATTCACGGAAAGAGAGGATTTTCCAAAGGATGAGGAAGGGTAAGCGGAATATAGCACCGTGATAATAGCAACATCAGCAACCTCGCGTCGGACATGGCGATCGTGCGAGAAACGCATCATGGTACCTTTTTAAATCGGCCAAATCTCCCGTCCAGGCCACAATGCTCGTGTCCCCAGAGTTCGTAGTCGTGCCAAGAGTTTTTTTTCGACCGGTGGTCGCCTTTCAACGTTCCAACTTGAAGTCTCGTAGCCGACATATACGGCTGAGCATGCATCATTGTGACATTGGACAATAAGTTATGGGGTATACGAGAACGTGTAGCGATGCAAGGAAGCTCTAGATCTGGTATATGTGTGTGGTAAAGGAAACAACTAATCGTTCAGTCCAAAATGAGTCCCAAAAGCGAGCAACATTAGCGAACGAAGCTGTACTAAGTTGGTGGGCATCAAAGCACGTCCAGGATCCGTACGCTGTCAATCAACATCTCTAACGGTGTCTCTTCCTTTATACGAACAATGACCTTGCTCTCTGCAGCAACTCTCTTGTACTCCGACACATTGTGCCGATTCTGCTTGAGTAGCAGTGCACCGAATGGTTGTCTGAGCCGCGCGATGAGCTGGAGGGCCTGTGTCCGCTTCTCTGTCAGCGGCATGTCCCGAGATTGTCCAGTAAATGATCGTCGAATGCGTTGCATCACCGATGCTCTCCTTTGAGTTGGCGACGGAGGACCGTTGGAAGAAGCAGTCGACGACGAGGAAGCAGTTATCAAAGACGGATTGTGGGTCACATCCACAAGAATCAAGTCTGCGATGGTTCGTCTTTCAAGTAAAAAGTCAATCCAGGGATGGACGACAATAAGGGAGTCCAATCGGGAGAGGTCTTCCGAGGTCGTGATCTCTATATCCAAGACATCCGTTCTTGCATAAAACACACTCCCCGGCGTGCTCGGAACGGCTGATACAGACCCCAGCGTGAACGTAAGGCATGGGAGCTTCATTCGTTGACCTGAAAACCAGGGCACGGGGAGTTCATGCAGCTTGTCATACAATTTCATGGCCGAATTTAGACTGAGCGAGGATGTTCGCAACGTGGCAGTGATCCTGTCCATCTCAGTACCTTGGATGGCTTGAGGAACATGTGTTGTCGGGAGCTTGTTGAACACGGATATTTCCGCTGGGAGGCAGCTATTGAAGCTTCCAGATTTCCCTGTCCATGCAAGTATGCTTGTGTCTCCGGAACTCGTGAGTAGCCCTGCCAATAGTCGCCCAAGCGACTGATTCCCTTCGCCATACATGACCGGCAAGGTCATGGAGAATATCCCGAGCAAAGAGTAGGCTGCATCCTCCACGAACCTCGTCTCTCGGGTCGAAGCCAGACACAGTTTCTCTCGTATATCATCCAAGCCAGGTCGGAGCGCTACCAAGGCTCGCGCCGAGATACCCGTCACCTCCTCCATCTCCGAGATTATCTCCGGGGATTCCTTATGGTTGTGAATATCGAGGTTCAAGTACGGAGTCCAGTCCTCAGCGTAAAATCGGACCACCTTTGAAGCATGGTATTCTTGGAACGTCCAGGCACGAGTGTTCCAGATACTCCTCACTAGATCACCGCGGCGCGACGGGGATCGAACACCACGGAGGAAAATAACCGTCATGGACGAGCCCTCGTACCACTTGAACATGGCAACTAGAGCCTCCTGGAGAATAACATGATCGCCTTTATTGATACAACACGTATCGCTCCAGGCCCAGTGAAATCCGGCGTCTCGCGCGATTTTGCAGAACATTTGAAGTTTGTCATGAGTGGGACATATCTCGAGGTCGTACACCACGAGGTGTACGACCTTTTCGAACAACGGCTCGTTGTCTTCCCATGTGTGGGAAAGGGTGGCGTAACGGTAGTATTCGGTGACCTCTTGTTGAATACGAGTATGGTCCACACCCGTCGTCATAGAGGAGATCAACTCTTCAAAAACTGGAAGTGATTCGAACGACAATGCTTGCTTGGATTTATCGAGAAGACGGCCAGTATCAGTGTTGATAAGTACACGGGGTGAGTCGCGGGTGACAGTTCGAACCACGTCACGGATAGCCTTCTTTGCCTCTGCCGGAGTAACATATTGCGAGTCTAGGGAGCCGATATCAACAGAGATCGGACAGTATATGGATTCATGAACTCACCACGTATTTCATCCTGGGACATCTTCAAAAGCATTGTCTCAAACGTCCGTATAGCATCGGTGTAGGATCCTGCTTTGTGTAAAGCGGCGTGCTTCCTCTCGTATCCCCACGGGGACGATGAATCGAGTGCGATCAACTGAAAAGGATACATGAAAAAGAAGTAACTCTAGTGAAACAAGTGGACGCACCTCTTCCGCGTCATTCAGTGCCTGCTCCCACAAACCCGCGGCTGTGTACGATTTACTTCGCTTGATGAGGAAATTCTGTAGCACTTCCGGATTCAGGGACAGTGCGGCCGAGTACCGGGCAATAGCTTCTTCATAATGCTGAGCTTCCATTGCAGTGTCCCCGAGGTGTTCCAGATTTTCAAGGCAACGCAGCTTGAAGTCTACAAAAGATCGTTTGTATGAACGCTCCCAGAAACGGCGTGCACGGAAACATGTGTACCTGCGACCCATTTCGCCTCTTCATCCTGCATCTGGGTTTCCATAGTTGCCTCGCTCACCAACTGACGGAAGCACTCAGTCGCATCCAATAAGCGGTCAGTCGCTGCTAGACGTTCACACATAGCCCGATAAATATAGCGTTTTGGAATGAAGAACTGAAAACCACGTGTCAACCAAGAGCGGTACCGTTGGAGCACAAGGTAACAAGGTACTTGCATTAGCAGAGGCAACCAAGGAAGCTTGCCACTCGTTGTAAGTTAATTTTGCTTTTGTCCATTGCCTCAAAATCGGTATGTGGATCGACCAAACGGGAGTAGTGTGAGACGTCGTTGAGTTACCTTGTCGGCTTGCATTCGAGGTTGCGTCGTCATCGTTTTCGGGGGTGGTGAGATATTGCTGTGCAAAATCTATGACATGACAGAGTTAACGCAGAGGGTGCCGGAGTGGCCAGGTTAGATGGTAAGTAGGCAATGGGTGTAAAAACTTGCCGCAAATCCAGTCGATGATGCGGAAGCTTATATAGGCCTCCTCATCAATAGTGTTTACTAACTTGAGAAATGATTTGCCCGCATCATGCCTGCGACCCGCTGCAAATGTGGCCTCGCACAAACGCCGTCGAATTGTGATCTCAATATCATCAAATTTCCAGCCGGATATCTGGAAAGACGCCGATCATCGTCAGCATGTCCCAACATTATACGTAGAAAACATACCAGCGAGATCGCCGAGAGCGGCCGACTCGTGTGCGGCCGCACTTTGGCTTGTGCATGCTCGAACGAACGTATTGCACCTTCGTGGTTGCTGTGCTCCATGTGCGAGATTCCACGGAGGAGATACATCTGTGCCTGTTGGAAATGCCAGTCACAATTTTTGTTACGTAGCAGTGAGTCGTGTACATACCTGTACCACATAACATATCGAGTTGGAGCGAACTGTTTCGATCAGGTCGTCTACGCGAGATATCGCGTCGTCGTGTTCCCCGGACATGAACACGACGATAGCCTACGGATTGCAAACATCTGAGGGGGGATCAAGTCTCAGAGCATGGGATACATACCTTCGTCAAAAGCAGAAAAGTAACGTGATTCGAGTGGAAGCGCTCAAAGGCAATGTCGCACGCCCGATATGCTTTATACTTTTCACCCTTGCCAACAAGCGCTACGCTCTTTGCGATGTAGCCAATGACCGATCGCTGTATTTTGATCGACTGGATATATACATCAACGTCAGCATCAACGCGCGCAGGAGGAAGAAGGACAACCTCCTTGGCATCGACGATCGCTGCGTCACAGTCACCAAGACGTGTTTTGACAAGTGATCGACTGGCCAGCATATGGTGGCTCACGTTGGGAGAAGTAGGGATCACTGCAGTTAGCAACGCTTCCGCATTTGCGAGCTGGCCATGCTTCCATGCCTCGAGGGCTGCATCGTGGATCTGAATGTCTGGTTCTTGTAAAGTTGGATGTAGGCGAGACAAAGGGATCAAGTCCTAAGCGAGGTGTAGGAAGGTGTTTCAGACACTCTATGATATCTTAGGACAAGATACTAACCGTCAGCGAGCGAGGCAGACGCCTGATAATAATTCTTCCGCGCTCTCCCCCAATTGCGAGAAACCGGTCATCTTGCGAGATTGCAATCGAGCGTATGATTTGAGGGTGATTGATACGATCGAGTTGAGTATGCGTATCATATGTGTCCCAAATAGTGACGGTGCGGTTCGCAGAGTATGCGACAAAGTCGCCGTGCTGTTGCAAGGCAATACACGTAGAGGCGTCGCTATCGGGGACTGGCCATTCCGAGACTGTGGACCCGGTAGACGCATCGATTTGCTTGATTTTGCTCTCGGATACAATGAAGAGCTGGTCATTGGACCAGCGGAGACCAGTATTGTACCACGGGGTCACTTCCGCTCTAATGTCGACGAGCAAACGACCGCTGTTACTTGAGTACACCCGAATAGCTTTACCGGTTGCTATCACGATTCGGTCACCGCTCGGCGAGTACTTTGCGGCTACGATTTCCTCGTCGCAGACGCAGCGGAATGTCAAGGCGCGTTCACGATTTGCGAGGTCCCAAACGGTCGCCGTGCAGTTGAACGACGCGGTAAGGAGTTGACTCGAGTCGGGCGAGAAGTCGAGTCCGACCACATAATGGTCCTCGAGCGCGAAGACCCTCTTGTACGCTCGGAACGTGTCCCACACGATCATTTCGCCAGAAAAGGTCCCTGCTGCGATCAATCTGCAGTCATTGGACACGGCGAGGCAATTGACGAGCCCAGCCGACATCGCCATTACTTGTCTGCCATCTTCCACTCGCCACACGCGAACCTTCTTTTCGTCGCCACTCACTAGGTATTCCCCGTTCGCTGAAAATATCACTGCGCGCGTTTTGTTGCCGCCTTGGAGTTCCAGAGGCGGCGCGGGGGAATCTGCACCGAGTCATTGTGTAAGCATCGACGCCGCTACCGTCACACCTTGTCAAGACCCACCTGACATTGTCGACGACGTGGCCATCGACGCCAATTGAAAGTTTAATGGCGAGCCTGGAAAAGCTACAGGGTACGGTTTTCATTGCATTTCATGGATGTTGAATTCCTTCTTATAGACCCGCACGCACGCACGTTCATCACAGTGAATCAATTCAGTACCACGTCCGCGGTGACAATGGGTTTATTGTCCCGCAGTTGATACAGCATATACCAAGGCACAAGAAGACGACATTAGCCTTCATCATAGCTCATCGCGTTGCTGTACTGTCTTGCCCTACGAACCAACTTTCACGTTAACCTATGGTTCCCAATGTTACTCACAAGGTTTGATGACTTGCACCATTGAACGAGCCTTTGTAGGATTTTGATCTGAAATATGTCCCCCGGCCACTGGATGCACCGCTACACTCATGCAACTCATCAATCAAGGTTTGGTGACCTATTCTCTCTTTTCAGGACCTTGCCAGAGGCCTGGCCGATTCGCCGATCAAAAGCTGCCCTTGATGGAGTGCGTCGACGGGCCTACCGGCCGTGGCACAGCTACAGGACTCGTCTTGGGCACGAATCCTGTGTACTGCGCCAAGCCCTCCCTCGAAGTTCGAACCATCAACCCCCGCTGTTCGGCCCCTTTCCTGTTCTGCCCCTCAACTGTTCGACGCTTCGCTTTGCTTTTCCCTTATGCGTCGCCACATGTGCCTTACCTTTCACTGCCTTCTGCCTGCAAATACGTCAACACCTTATCTCGTTGGCGCCCTGGCAGCGCCGCAGCCAAGATACGCCCCCTGGACGCCACTCCGCTCTAGCTGCCGCAACTCGCCTGAGCATTCACTCCACCCCCACTACGCGTCCAAAAACGAGCAGCAAACCGCGGTATAACGTTAAAAATGGAAAAGAGAGAGAGATGCGAGACAAGAACGGAACGGGCGTTACCGTCGGGCATACAAACAAGTACCCTAACTTACGGAAAAAAACACCCTATGATTCGGCTCCAGGTCCGATGTCGTAAACGGCGGTGGCTTGGTCACGGAAGCAAACGTACAGGTGCTACAAGGTTGTGGTCACCGATGATACTTGCGACTCATGGCAGAAATACCGCGCCTCGCTGGATGGTGGATCTTTACACTGATTCGTCAAGTCGTCTTCCAGATCAGTGAGCCTTCCAAGTGCTTTTGTGTACAGGAAATCGCCATCTGATGTGTACCGCCATGTCAGCCCCTGATCAAGGGGGACGGACCTTCATTGCGTCAAACTGCAAGCGAGCCGTACACGTCGCATCCGCTGAGCCGAGCCGCTCCTCACCGCGCAAGCTCTACTGATTGGACCACGACACATGGATTGACTGACGTGGGACAGTGATTTGAACAGGTACAACGAGCCTGCGAAAGACCTGGCCATCACACTACCCACCATCATTCTCTCGTTCCCATCACGCAAGTGCTCCTGATAGATCTGAGGTCACCGCATACGTAAAAGGAGTCGTCGAGCGACGTTGTTCACCTTTGTCGCAAAGAACTTCTGTCCTAGCATTCGAATGCAAATCCAAAGAGAAGAACGTGTAGACATTCAAAAACAAGCCAAAAGAAAACGAACGAAATCCTACAATGGATGGATAGCCAAACGAGTGGTATCAAATTATAAATAATCCAACGATGAGAGAAAAAAATATACAAACATATCCTTTCCCCTCTGTCACACCTCGTCCACATCTCAAACCGCCATTGCCTGTGCAAGGTATTCGTCGAGCATCTACACACATCCGAGTCAGCTTCTGAGCGAAAAAAAAAAAAAGACCCAGTCGCTCACCTTGTCCATCTCGTCCAACTGCTGAAACGCCCCCGAGTAAATCTCCCGAATATCCGGATGAAGCGTCTGCACCTCGATGCTCTTCCCAAACAACATCTCTTCCACGGGATGCAACGGCGGCTCGGGTGGCCTGATCACCGTCCCCGCCACTTCGATCACGGCCAGCATATGTGTCACGCCAAAGTCGTTCGGGCATACGTAGGGCCGTTTGAACGGCGGGCGGGTCTGCTGTGGATGGGGTGACGACGAGACGAGCTTGTGCGGCGTGTCGCTGCGCACGCTCAGGCTGAGCTCGGTGTCGGCCGGACTAACTAGCTGTGCAGTGGGCGTCGCGTACACGGACGTGGACGTGGACGTGATGTCGGACAGGACCGACGCGATAGACGGCTGGCGATGGGAATGCAACTGCGGTTGTGAATGGGTGTGTGAGTGTGAGTTGGCCGACGGCGTGGTCGAGCGCGCGCGGGAGGAGGGCTCAGTCGTCGAAGACATCGTAGGCGTTGCAGAACGCGATCCCATGTCGCTGAGCGGTGATGGCGACAACGTACGCTTTACATCCGACCCCGCCAGCGGGGTCGGCGTCCGTCCGTCGCTCCGTGCTAAATCATCCACCGAATACACCGACGAGGACGAGCTAGTCGAGTGGGCAGACGGCGGGTTCCCAGACTGGTCGGGACTCCCTTTGAGGGCGGCATATTGGATACCGAAGCGCTCATCCTTGATTTTGGCAAGGACCCGATCCAGTTTTTCATTCACCCCGTCCCTGTCTTTGTTTCTCCCAAACACGCCCTCCAAGAGGTCATTCTTTTGCATCGGAGACGTCTTTCCATTCGTCTCGCGAAGTTCTTGCTCGATGATGTCGCTCACATCGTGGGATTCGCCGTCTTGCACGTACGAATACCGGATGTGGTCCCCACTGTCGTACCGCGAGCTGCGAATGATGGCGTTACCGGGAAGCAAGACGTCGACGCCTCTCACAGAGTTGGACTGCGTGGAAAGAATTGCGCGTTGTTTTTCCCTCGAAGCAGCCCTCTGCGCAGCGATGATCTCCTGCCTCGACAACTGACGGGGTTTGTGTACATCTTCCGGCGATGCTCCATCAGAGCTGAGGCTAGAGCCCGAGACAGAATCTCGAAAGTGTTGGAGTGCAATCTCGTCAAGGGGTGCGGATATACGACGAGAGGATGAGATACGATAGGAAACAGCACGGCGGAGGATAAAGACAGGGTCGTCGACGGAAATGTCTTCCATGTTGCCAAGAAGAAGGGCAGAGTCTATCGAACGACGCTTACCACCCTCCTGGGCTCGCCGGAAAGTCGGAGGGCGTGGATAGGCATCGACGACTCTACTCGAGGGCGACAGCTCCCGCTCTATCGCGACAGGTGAGCATGTCAAGACAATGTCATGAAATGACCGCGAGTTACCTTGACCATTTATGGAAGCTGTCAACGAGTATCGGACTTTAGTAGAGCTCCTTCTCTTTGTGAGTTTGTCTTCGACTTCATCCCCACCATCGACGACACCTTCGAGGATACCAAACCTCTCCAACCCAAGCTCAATCACTTCCGCGACAGTCACGTTCTTTGGGAACGTAAACACCTTTCGACGGTGGCTCAGCGAAGCACCAGAGGAGACGGACGAGACCGAGGTCGTCCGATCCTTCAACGTGTGCTTGAAAACGATCGCTTCTGTCAAGGGATCGAACACCATGTCATCAGGGAGATCGTCTGGATAGATCAGCAGTTGCAATGCGAATCGGACAGATGGTGAGCTGAATCGATCGGGCGTAACGTTGACGCCAGAGTTTGACAACACACTGGCAGCTTCGATCGTATCGCGCATTGACTCCGCGTATATCGTGTCTTCTTCGTCCTCTTCCGCGAGCAAGCTCTCCTTGCCATCCACGCCACGCTTGTTTAGGTAGAATTTGACAGCGGAGTCGTCGGTGAAATCGTTCATGGAAAGTTGCTTGATGGCGGGATGCATAGAGAGGTTGCTGGAAACCGAACTAATGCTTCCCATGCTACTGCGTTTCACCTTGGGGAGCTCCATCACCGCTTCCACGATCGACTCAAACACGAGGAGAGGTTTCTCCTCTGGCAAGAGTATTGTCGATGACCCCTCGACTTGCTTAATGGTGAGATAATACGAGGACGCCGCTTCAGATTCGGACGTGGGGAGTCGGAATCGCTGGATGGCTTGTCGGACAAGGTCTGAGGAGGTTGAGGACGAGTTGAGTAAGACCGTCTTGAAGGTGGCTTCTGTCTGCACATTTTTTCCGGCAAAAATGCGGATAACGCTGAGTTCGGGAACACCAAGTCCCTGTCCATCGGCGGGGGTAATGATGAGGGATCCGGGACGCGGGCGGGATGACGGCAGACCAAGGCCGAGACTTGCTGCTGTATTGCTTGGACTGCTGTAGGGAGAGTTGCCAGCAAAGGCGGATTGTAAACCATAAGATGGTGCTTCAGGAGGTGAGGATGGCGAACGGTTGAGGTATTGTTGGTAAAGCGCTTGTTGTTGCTGGTCCCGTTGGCGCAAGGTAGACGCATGTTGAGAGACTGGGACGTGTACTATTGGCGTCTGAGGGCCAGCGGCAGCTTCTGGCTGTGGTTGTGGTCGTTGAGGGGTAGAAACTTGGATGGACTGCTGCTGTTGCTGGATTGCGGCTGCTGTAACGGGAGAAATCGTAACGGGAGAAATCAACGTTTCGGCACCGTTGCCATGTTGTTGGCTCGAAGACTGACCAGAGTCCTGAGACTCGCGCGTGATGTCCGACGATATGCTCTCAATGGATGCCTTATCCTTGTTCTTGTCTTTGTCTTTCTTGCGTCCGAACAAGCCAAACACACCGCGACTTTTCTTCTCCTTCTTCTCCTTTCCTTCGTCGTCAGTAGACTCGCGGTCTTTCCGGAGCTTGCCAGTTCCGGCATGGGCGGGTTTTGTGGGCTGGTTGGAGACGGCGGTAGAACTGCTGACAGGAGTAACCTTGTCTTTGTCCTTGGCTTTGGGTTTCTTCTTTGTGGCATCTTCGTCGATCTCCTCGCGGGCACGCTTGCGATCGTCTTCTTGCTGCTGTAAGGCAGGTCTTGAGAAAACGGGAGCAGCGCTTCCTGTTAATGGCTTGGTAGGTTCATCACGTATTAAAGAAGGAGTGGCGGAGAGCTTTCGCGTCTCAGTAGTGTCGAGATCAGCAGTTTTGCCGAGAGAACTGGGAGTGGATAGAGTCTTCTCGGGAGATAACATATCCCTCGGACTTTGATGGTGCAACGCTTGCTGAGAGAGCATCTGTTGCTCTTGCTGCTGTTGTTGACGCTGAGCAATTATCGACTCTTGTTGTGCTGCCGCCTGTTGCTGTTGGACAGATCTCTGTTGCAGTGCCCCGGGCCGGAGTATGTCAGGGTTCATCAACAGCTGGTGCTCCTTCCTCCTTTGTGCGCTCCGCGCCTGCATGTCCTCGGCGGCGGAATCGTCCCAGCTCATGCCATCGTCCGGCTCCATCTGCATGGCATCGAGGGTCATGCCCTCGTGATCCTCGAACTGGCTCTGCCTGGTATGGATCGACATTTCCTCTGCAAGTTCGACATCCTCCTCCTCATATACGCCATCATCCCACTCGACATCCTCCTCCTCTTCCTCGTCCTCGTTCCAGACGGCGGGTGGATAACGATGGACGGAGCGTGCAGGGGTGAACATGACGCCCTTCGCACCTGGGCGACAGGAGATGCCGGCAGAGAGACCGGGTGTTGGGGAATGGGAGTGGTGTGAACCAGTGCGAGAAGAGAGGTTATTGCGAACGCGCTCGACGTCTTCCTGGAGCTCTTGAGGCGTCGGATGAGCCAGCTGCGAAGCACCCCGCGTCAGTCATTCGTCACCACGACACAGGCCAAGTACGCACATCGACGTTGCGGTGCTTGTTCAGGCGTGCCAGACGCTCAAAAGGCGTCTCGATGTTTTCGGCAGGGATATAGCCCACGTCCTGGGTCTTCAGCACGCGTACGAGCCACCAATAGCTGTTGGTGTCGTCCATGAGAAAGAGACTGTCCCCTTTGACGACGCTGGCCTGGCCCTCGACGGTCGCGGCGAAGCTGTGGAGGGAATAAACGAGGTCAAAGTCGATGCTCTCGTTGGGGATGGAGAGGGAGGAAGAACAGTCGTCTTCGTCGTCCATGTAGTCCATCTCGCGGTCGTCAGCATCGGAGTCGTCTTCGAGGACGGAATGCTCTTCGTCGGATGCACCGCCGGCGCCATATTGATTGGTCGCGTCTGCGTGGGCGTGCATGTGTGAACTCGCCATGGACTGATCGTCGGTGAGGAGGTGGTCGCGAAGGTCGAAGGTATCCTGTCGCTTAGTCGTTGCTCTGTGAACTTGTTCCTGTGACATGGGTGGATACGAGGTTATGGCAAAAAATTATTGACAAGGTTTCTGCGGTATTGGAAGGTTAAAAGCAAGCTTGGTTTAATTTTCAAGGAGGGGTATCACCATTAATAACGTCGCAGAGAGTCAGAATGGGTACTCGAACATGCTCCAGGACCAGGACAAGGACGAGAAGAAGTTAGTGCAATAAGGTTCTGAATCCAGTGGCTGTGAAATTTTATCCCGGACAAGGACCAATTTCGGAAAGACAGACCTCCGGGAAATATCCAAACATGTCTTCACATATGACATCATCAGCCCTCCGATTCCATCCTCCTCCTCCTCTTCCTCTTAAGCTTAAGCATGCCACTACCCGACTTTTCCGGTCAGTACGTCGGTCGCTATTGTCTCACCTCCGCCCTCAGCTCGGGAGCGACAAGCGCCGTCTACGGTGCGGTAGACAAGGAGCATTCCAGGAGATACGCCATCAAGTGTATCCCTAAATTCGAACTCTCCCCTAAACAACGCCTCCCTCGTACTGCCGAAGTGTTTCACCACCAAATGGTGTCCGGATGCCCGCATGTCCTGCCGCTCCAGGACATCATCGACCAAGACTTGTATCTCTTCATCGTCTTCAACCTGTGCGAGGGTGACTTGTTCCAGGCTATCTGGGACAGTCGGATATACCTGCGCAACAACCCGCTCATCAGGGAAACATTCTTGGATATACTCGACGGCGTGTATGCCTGTCATGCGAGAGGGGTATTTCACCGGGACCTTAAACCAGAAAACATTCTGTGTCAGGAAAGTGGTTCAGACATTCGAATCGCTGATTTCGGGCTTGCGACCCGCAAACGTATCTGCAGAGGTTCACGCTGCGGTACCCCAGATTATATGAGTCCAGGTCAACGTTCCATCCAGCCCTTTGCTTGTGGCGCTGACTTTGTTTCTTAGAACAATGGACCAAGAAAGTGGTGTATTACCCCAGCCTCGCTGACGTCTGGTCGTTGGGCATCATTTTGCTCAACATGGTCACTGGGCGTCGTCCGTGGAAGTCCGCCTGTGTCACCGATGTCCAATTTCGCGCATTTCTGGACGAAGAGAATTATCTGTATAACAACTTTGCGATATCTTGGGAACTCAACGAGTTGCTTAAGCGGATCTTGTGTCCGAATCCAATGGGTCGGCCCAAGATCCTGCAAATTCGGGAAGCCATTTTGAACATGCACTCGTTCTTCCGGATTCCTCTAATGTCTAACGGTACAGCTCTCAAAGGATCAAGGCAAGCAAACTTGGAACGGCAAGTCTGACGTAGATCCGTGAATCCACCAGCTGAACTTGGTTGGCAGGGAGAAACAGTTCTACGATGGTATGGATCTGCGAGACGTAAAAAAAACGGCAAACCACACCGGCTTTCGCTCTCTTCCTCCATACCCAGACCTTGTTTACGAGTCGCTAGACGCAGAAGAGATGGCGGCGCGGCGAAGAGTGTTGCCATTGCCCGGCGTGTGCAGCTTTGGTTAGAGTACATTCTACTTTATACTACCGATAATAGTTATTTATGCCAATCAGTATCAATCCATTTTTTTTTTACTCCCATCGCAGTGATTGCATCTCAATCAAACCATGGCGTCTACACCTCACCCGACCGCCGTCCTCTTTGCCCGCGGCACCCTCGCCCGCCTCGCCCTCTGGCCCGCCCTCCGTCTCGCCGTCCACGCCTCCTGGGGCGGTCCCGCCTCTGCCGAAAAACAACGCTGGCTCGCTGGCGTCCTCGTCGATCAATTCGAGCCCTTTCTCCTCCCGTCCTCGGCACGCACCCCAGCGGCACCCGTACCCGTACCCGTATCCGCAACGGGAGGAGCCGACAGAGACAGAGACAGAGACAGAGACAGAGAGCCCCCACCAGACGCGGCCTACGTCGAAGAACTCCTGCTCCAGATCATGGCGGACGAGTTTGACGTGGCGCTCGAGGACGACAGCGCAGCGGCCGTCGCACGGGATATCATCACGCTCTTTGAGGGGGTGAGCGCGGGCGACGAGGCGTTCGTGAAGGCGCTCGAGGAACAGGCGGATAAAGTCAGGGGAAAGGTGCCAAAACATGAGATGGTTGTGGGGAGCGAGGACGAGAGTGCGAGTGCGAGCGATTGGGAGGACGAGGAAGGCGAGACAGAGAACGAGCAAGAGTCAGTACCGGCATTGTTGGATCACTCGGCGAAACGGCCAGAGGAACCACAAGTAGACGAGGATGGGTTCACCACGGTCAAAAGAAAAGGACGTCGATGAATACACGAATGTTCACTCTTATCACGAGAGCAAAAAGTGCACGCGTACAAGCACGAGGTATTTTAAAGGATAAAACATCCAAGTCTATGGACTCTCAACGAATGCTTTGCCCTTCTGGATGTTCTTCTTGAGCTCAGGCAAGCACGCCGCCAACAGCTTCTCCTCATCTGCCGACAAGGGTCCGAGGGGGTGGATCTTTTGCACACCGTCAACCTACACCGCCACGTCAGTTCACGGTCCATCCATTACGATACAAAACAAAACTTACACCGAGTTCAACTTTGGAAGAGAAAAAGTCGATGCCCTGGTCCTTGTACAGAGGGCTTTCCACAAAAGTGGGGACGACGACACCCTTCTCGCCGTTCAAACCGCGGAGCAAGGCATTGGCGAACTTGGCACCAGCGTAGGCCATCGAGAGGGTTGCACTTCCTGCACCATCCTTGGCCTTTACGACCTCGTCACCACCGAATTGAATGCGGTATATAAGCTTGTCGTAGACTTCGCCCTTGATGTCCTTGCCGTGTGCGCTTTGGGAGAGCAAGGGAACAATCGTTGTACCACTGTGACCACCGATGACGGGAACGGGCGTGTCGTTGGGGTGGACACCAGCAATGCCCGCAGTAAAGCGGGCAGCACGGACGACATCAAGGGTAGTCACACCGAAAACATGTTTAGGGTTGTAAACGCCTGCCTTGGCAAGCGTCGAGGCAACAATCGGTACAGTCGAGTTGACAGGATTAGAAATGACAAGGATGTGTGCCGTAGGAGCGACACGACCAACAGCGCTGGCGAGGTCACGTACGATGGAAGCGTTGGTCTGAAACAAACATGAACCCCTGAACGAAAATGCCCTGACAAAAACACACGTTGAAAAGATCGTCACGGGTCATCTGAGATCATCATTAGCACAACGCATGTTTCCAAACAGGCAATGACTTACACCAGGCTACAAGGAAGTGCGTGAGACGAGGTGCAACACAACAGATGTCAAACAGACCTTTCTTGGGACACCAGCGGGAATGACAACGACGTCGACGCCGTCAAGAGCCTCATCCAATTTGTCCGCAGCGAAGCCTTCAACCTAATACGGAGCTCAGCACTCGGAACATCGGAATGCCGCACAACCACCCACCTCGCTCGGAGTGTCGACGTGGCTAACGTCAGCAGCGACACCAGGCGCACCGCGGATATCATACAGACGGAGAGAAGTGACCAGAGGGTCGGTTTTCAGCAACAACGACAAAGGCTGGCCAATTCCGCCTCCAGCACCGAGGACGGCAACCTTGGTGTTGCGTGCGGCGGTAGTGGAGAAGAGGCGAGACTGGCTGGTGAGGGCGCGGGCTGCAGCGCGGGCAAACATCTTTGTCGTCGTCGTTGTGGACGTCGTGGAAGGAAAATGGGTTCAAAGAAATTTGGGTGGCCTCAACTCATTCTATAGTTTTTACCCGCCTTCCGGAAAATGCCGAGCAGGTTTCGGAGCGGAAACGCCGACAGCTCAATGTAGCCCTCCGTGTCAATCTCCTCTCCCTGGACCTCGACTTTTATCTATCCTTTTTGGTACATTACTCGAAGTAAGTAAGTGCGAGACCGTCCATTATATCTCAGAAGCCTAGTGCTCCGGAATCAATTCGAGGACCATCGAACCCAGACGAGAAATCATCCCCTCCAGAATATCAGCTGAAGCAAGAACTTTCGCTTTCTTTTCATTACCGCTGGTGTGGTCACTTCAAGGGGACGATCAGCATCAGCCCCACACATCATTCCACTGTGCGAAAGACTCACGAGTCGTCCAGGACCGGGACCTTTGACGGTCGTGAAGTGCCGTGAGATACAGCATGAACTGGTTGATAAAAGGTATCAATATCCTGAATAGCCTGTCTAATCGCTGGGATGGACATGCGTTTCGCGGGGATCGGATGCCAGATCCGACGAAGGAGTTCGTTCAGCGAATCTGAAATCTGATGCTTGCGCACAAAAGCGTCTGTCTTGGACACATATGCGACGTAGCGCTTGTCCGTCGGACGTGCTTCATCCCATGGATAACTACAAGTCACCATGTTGAACAGGATGACTCCCAACGACCAAATGTCCGCGAAATCTGCCTCATAACAGAATTCTCTCTCATTCAAGCATTCTCGGGATCCGTCAGTCAAACATCATTGTATATTACAAAGATTGACTGACCTGGACTCATATAGGCAGCAGTACCGCACCCCCCGTCCCTACATCTGCGGCGGGTGGTAGAGAGTCCGAAATCGCCGATCTTAATACAAGTACCCAGAGACGTGCACATAATATTCTCTGGTTTGAGGTCTCTGTGATAAATACCACTTCTGTGACACGCAAACACCCCATCCAACACTTCCGTGAACACTTTTCGGATGAGATGGTCTTTCTTCCAATATTTCTGCTCCTTGAAGATCGCCCTGAACATATCCATTTCGCAAAGCGGTAAGACGAGAAAGATGTAGTCTAGGCATTCAAAGAAATCGCAAAGCATCAGAACATAAGGGCACAACATTACTGCGTCATGATTGTCGGCTTCTGCGTGTTGCTGTGCAAGCTTTCCGGGGTCGTTGCTCTTTGGGATGCACTTGATGGCATAAGTGGGAGACTTCACCATACTGAGGTCTACAGCCCGGTAGATACTACCGCCTGTGCCTGCGCCAAGCAGTGACAAAATAAGAAAGTCTCCAAGCCTTACCCCAGTGAAATCTCGTAAGTCCATACTGGGGTAAGAGGATGAGTTCTTTCTCTGGAATTACCTCCACGACCTGGTAGATTTAAAATGCTTGTGCCTGTCAAGCAGTGAGAATAGATGGCGGAGACCTGCTCTTCAGAGGGTTATTTGCTGAGTCAGCAAGGTGTAGCAAGGAGCAGATGCAGAGCAAGAACAATCGAGATGAGCAGGCAGAGGACAAAGGATGGTAGTGGTTGCAGGAGGTCAAGTGAGATGCTAGCCTCCGAGGCTTCTAAATACCCCCTAGGAAGAGGGGCCCGAAGCCGTGACTGGTGTTGCGTGACATATCTCAGATTACATAAGGCAGAAGCCAATCAGTCTTCCTCGTCGTGTTCAAAAGAGTCTTGTACAATGGGGAAGCTGATTGTATTCGTCACTAGCAAGTACCACTTCTTGGTGCGATACAGGCGTCCTCGCCCCTTCAGATTCGGAAGGCTCCGTGTGCACACTGTAATTTGTACGAGTGCTTCGACCACGTTTGCGGTCACCGAAGGAGACAAGTCTTCCAGCAAAGGTCGAATGGGTGGATCACCCGAAGACTTAGAAGTGCCAGGGCTCTACTCAGAGAGTTCTAGCGTAAGGCGGAGTTCTAGGAGGTGGACTTGGCGGACTTTGATCACCAGTCATGCTCCTGTTTAGCACGCCAGCATTCTGCTGCAGGTATATGTTTTTAAGCTTGGACAAGTTCCATGTTAGCCACCCCAGTGGCTAACCCTCAGGCTCCTCGTACTTAGACATGCATGGTCAATTGCAATCCTTGTCATTTTTTCCCATTCAATGCCCACATCGACGCTTGAAATTGCAACCGCCATCGTGACTCCCAAGGACAGCCAATGCAATATGCCGCACTTCGTATGCCCTTGCCATCCATTTGTCTTCCTGGCTCACTTGGGATTTATAGGCGACGGGACGCAAACCCGCATTTGTAGTTTGCAACGTTTCAACGAAACGGAGTGTCCCTTCGACGCAGACGACGACTTTGGTGCAGAAACGTCCACTGGTCTCAGTTTCCCTGCCCGTCAAGGAGCGATCGTTCCACCTTCGTGGACCTCCGCTGGTGAGGAAGCACGCATCCAGACCTCGACCTCTTTTGCCAAATGTCGTTACGAAGTCGGACGAGCGGCGGGTCTCGCAGAAGCTGACATCCAGGCCAGTGCCGGACAAGCTAGCCAAGGTACACAAGTCGCTGCCCCCTCTGGTTCCGTCTGCAGGCCGGACTCTGCCGTGCGGAAAGACGTCTATCCGAAAACCATCGAAGACTATGCAAATGTCAATGCAAGGCAAGCTGGTGGGTGGATCGGCCCAGGCAGCAGTGCCTCGGAAATCGACGCACGTCAATAATGCGAACGAACTCCTGCCACGGCCCCGTCGCATGGTGAACCCTGGTATTTACCCCCTTCTGTCGGTGTCACGCATGCTTCCAAGGGAAAGCAAGGTATCACAGCTAAACCTTCTGTTCTCTGTCCTCGCAGCGCAGGAATAGCTCGCAACAAGCCCTCCGTCGACGCTGACATGGCTAAGACTCCGCGGCGCATCAATCCTTTCGTCAAAGAGCCTGTTGTCCCTGGAAATTCTCGTGCTGGAATGGAATTCGTCTATGCGCAGCCTGTGATGTTAATTTATTGCCCCGCGTGGTCACCACCGCCATCTCTGGACCTGCCTTCATTCCCGTCGCAAACCTGGACCATTGTCGCAGATGTCAGTGTCGAACGTAACAAGACAATGTCGACAACCTGTGGTGACCTTGAGGAAACTTTCCATAGCAAATGGGACACGCCAAAATTACGATTATCGCTCCCAGATGTCATTCAGGACTTGGAAAAACTACCACACCCTGCGGCTGATTTGGCGTGGTCACCGCCATCTCCGGATCCGTCTTCCTTCCCTTCGCAAACCTGGACTGTTGTCGCAGATGTCAGTATCGAATGGAACAAGACTGCCACGGCGACCCCCAGCAACCACGACGAATCTGTTACCAGGAATGTGGATGTGCGGAAATTGCCATCAATCCAGGATCTAGCACAGTACGCAATTAACCCGGCATGGTCACCACTGCCATCCCCCAACCTATCTACTTTCCCTTCTCAAACCTGGTCGGTTGTCGTCGATCTCGAACAGAACAAGACGAGGAGGGCCATTCGCGACGGCCGCGACGAGAGCCTTCCCAGCAAAGGAGATTCACCAGAACTACCATCGTCTCCCTTACCGGTCATCCGGGACTTGGTACAGCATCTGGTCGACCCGGCGTGGGCACCACTGCTATCCCTAGATCTATTTCCCTTCCCGTTTCAAACGTGGTCGGCTGTCGCCGATTTCAATGTCGAACGGAACAAGACAGCGACGATGACCCACGGCGACGGTGACGAGACCCTCCATAACGAATGGAGATCACGGTTGACGCCACGAACAGCCATTCCTACTTGGTTGGGTTGGATAATGTATCTGGGTTGATCACCCCGACAAGAGGACCAATTGCCAAGGTTTCGCGTATACGTATGGTCTGTACTGCGACGATCATCTCGCCTTTGAGGAATGGCATCACAGCCATGGGTACTCTCGCGAAAGTGATGAATTACAAGTCAGGCGTCTCCAGCCGCTCGACTTTCAGGCACTGGAAATCAAGCCACGAATACAGTCCGTCGTGTTATCGAGATCACCCGAGCCTCACTTTCACCTTCCCAAGTGCGTCGCGGTCGGGTGCTACCCCGAGGACAGTGGGAACCAATGTGGTGCATACTCGGAGGCTGTTTGTTCCATCGATTGACAGGGACCTGAAGGCTTATGAGAAGAATCCAATCACACAGATAGAGATTGAAGTACGTTGGGCACAGAAGAAGGTAGCGGCTAGTAGGATGGTTGATCATCCCCCAGATTGCTTTGGATCTATCCCGTCCATCGCTGTCGCGGCCAAGAAACTCTGACTTGGACATCCCATAAAGTTTGAAGCGTTATGGTCGGGTCTGGGATCCATTTCCTTCCTCCCATCCCCTTCTGGCTCTATTTTATAGGTTCCTTTATTCCGTGGCTTCCGAAGTTTGCAATCTGATAGTATCTCCCGGCCGTCAAGTTTTGAACTCTCACGAATTGGCCTTATGACACCACTGCAGCTACTACTCGCCACCACAGGTATCCCAGGATCAAGTGACGCACTACATTTGTCCTTTGCGCATCAAATTCCGCCTCACCCGCCGCCTCTCACTCCCAACGCCCTCTCCCTTGCCCCACTGCAAATACGGCACGAGGCCTTTTTCGACGCCCGCTACCTGGCCATAGTCGTCTTCCCGAAAGTCGAGCATGCCCCATATCGGTAACTCCATCTCACCTTTGACGAGCACGCGCGTCTGCCCGAGGAGCCCCGTCGGAAGCGGTGTCAAAACGTGCATGTGTGGCAAGTGCGGACCGAGTGTGAGCGGTAGCCCCCGAATCAGCGCGAGTCCATGGCACGTGGAGAGTGTTGGATCTGGTGGTGGCTCGCCGGGCGAGTATGACAACAAAGGTGCGTCTTCGGATGCGGTTGGTGTGGGCGGAGAGGTGTGGGTAGGACCACCTGAGACGAGCCCAACAATGGCGCCGTTGAGGACCCGTGTCAGCTCCGACGGCACCACATCTTCATACCCTGCCCCGGTCAAGTAGACGTGATCGAACGCCTGCGTGTAATCCACCTCGTAAGGGTACCGCGCACAAAGTGGTCGCGAGGTATCCCAGCTTGCAGCAGTTGCTTGCCTGAGCGGGGGCCCTAAGGAGGTCGAGGTCGAAACCGGCAGTTCAGGGAATATTGCATGGAAGTACGACATGATGTTGAGATGACGGTGGTCCGTCGCGGTTTGATACGTTGTCGTCTCTGTCTGGATGGCTTCCACTTTGAGATGGTGTTTGTTTGTTTGTACCAATGACGAGAAGCTCGAGAATTGTGGAACATGCCGTGACTGAGGGGGTAAGGGCCAACCTCTCTCTTCAGCGCCATCGAGTTGGAATGTATGCGATGGATCGACGAATTCCTCAATGCGAGCATTCAGGTCTGCACCTAATCCTTTATTCCACCCCATAGTATTCACTACGAGTGGTATGCCATCGCATATGCGCTGATCGCCAGGAGATTCATCAACCAATGGCGGGAACTGCAAATCAAGCCTGTATGTCTCCAACAGCGATTGGATCGAGTGTAGATAGTCTGAAGGGCTTGCGCGCGGCGAAGTGGATCCGATGTAGTGTGCACGATATGGTAAACTTGGGTGTGTGAATGGAGGTCCTGTATGATACTGTTTACCACCATCGACCATCTCCGTGACCCAGCGCGGATCGACTCACCAAAGACGAAATTTTCGATCAGGTTGAGTGCTACCAAACCGCCTGGTGTAAACTCGGATTGCCCCAGATCACACTCAAGGAAGGCGACCCGGCGATATCTTGATGTATCAGGAGAGTGAGCGACCATACAAAATGCCGTATAAAAACACTGACCGAGTCAACAAGCGGTTCGCCAATGTACGCGCCAAAGTGCTCTTTCCGCCCTTCTTGGGACCTTTCACCAGACATACCGGCGCGCTGCTGATCTCCGACTCTGGCTGGTTTTCAAGCGATGCGAGTGCGATCTCCCAAGAGCCTGGAAGCACGAACGGACGAGTATCCTTTGTGCTATGGTTAACCTGTTGAGAATGATGTTGATAGAACCATGACCTAAACAGTTGTCGAACACATACGATGTGGATTCGTGGGAGGTGGATGACTGGATCCGACTCTGCGCCTCGAGGTGGCTGGAAGACGTTGTCAAATATTCTGCATATCCGCCCAAGGCCTTCGACACCGGTACCAGCGTACTCGATCAATATCGCAGTGGTGTTTGCTTGTTGTCGAATGTGTGGTGGAGTTGAAAATGTACAAGAGCCTTGACAATCTGGCGTAGCTACCCATGACAAAATGGGAATTGGGGAGGACCGAGGGGCGAACACGGTGTGTTTGGTGTTGGATGACGACAATGTGACACCCAGCAACGAGACGCTTCCCTGTATGACGCAGAACGCATAAACCCCCACAAGCGCGAGCGTCTCGTTTGGTTGAAGGATTAGGATGTGTGTTTCTTCACCAGACATGCATTCATTCTGCGGTGCTGGATAAACGTTATGGCCGGGCACTGGACGGAATGTGGCGAGAGGCAGGGGTTCTGGTTTCGTCGATGTCGATGGGGTGGGATAACTCGCGTGCTGGAGGAAACTAGACGGCCCAGGCTCATCGTCGTCCGATGAATCTGGTACGGGTCGACTTGGTGACCAGGCCCGCCCAGTTTTCGTCACGAAAGGTTGGACAGGCTGCGGGACATCCATCTCTATCTCCATATCCTCTTCAGATGATGAGCTTGACTCGGAGACGTCGTCAGCAATATTGTGGATGGTTCCATTCCGTGCATCCGACGCGCTGTTTGGATCAAAGTAGCGCGTATTTCGGTCAGGTTTTGCAGGCGCGTGGGCAACTTTGACCTTTTTACTATTTGAAGGGCGAGTGATGGCGGAGATGCGAGGTTTGCGCTTCGACGACGGTTTGCTGGTCGTTGCCGTTGGTTGTGGCTCGGATGGAGAGGGCAACTTGGGCGAGGTCGGTGGCGATGGGGGTTTGGGAGGAACTGCTGCTTTGGCTGCTTTGCGGGCTGCAACAGCGCTGAGCATCATGAGCGCAAGGAACAACTATGGCAATGAGGCTTTCGGACAATCGGGCGGCGCCTTTTTTTCAATGCCCTCGCGCCACCACCCAGCGATCGTCGCTCGTCCTTGTTTCAGCGACCGCTCACCACGCCCTGCCTTCATCCCCATTCCGGCCCCTCGCAGTTCACCCCCTGGGGCCCGGAGTGCGCGAGCTCGACATGCCGCTGCAAGGAGTTCCCGCCCACATCATAGCTCACGCGCGCCTCACCGGCAAGTCGGGCTTCCGGGCCGAAGAGCTCCTCAGTGCCGTCCGAAGAACTCATATTACAACTTTTGCTTCTATCGCTGTGACATCGCAAAGCTGATCCGTATTACCAGGGCAGGGACATCATGGAGACAAGGCGCTGATTCGACACGGTATGAGAGCGGCACTGTTTCAGAACCGTGATCAGTTTCCCGACGATGTGGCTGGATAAGTTGACATCCTATGCCTTGTAGGCCACTTTGTTTCCCTTGCATCCCATGTCCTCCGACTTACAGTCCGCTTTGAAACTGGTTGTTCTAAACGACTATGCATCCCGTACGTCAGTATCTTAACTGTTAACGATTCATCTAATGCACCAACGCAGTCGTTGTCAGCACCGCCGTCTTATACGACTACAGTGAGTTGTACATCTGCGAGACTTTCCTTCTCCTCACCGACAACAACATCAAATTCCCAGTCATTACCTTCTCAAGAGAGGTATTTCATTTCGTCTCCATATCTGTTTCATAGCTAATGACCTACAAAGGTAGAGTACACTTGGGTAAGGAGCCGTCAAATATCACACATGTTCTGAACTGACTGTTCAATAGGTCCGTTACTTCGGGCTTTGTTCGATCATGTGGGTCCGTAACCACTGTAACGCATTTTTCAACATAGTTGACTTTGTACGTTTCTCAAGGACCAATGCTCTTAGTACATTCAAGGGTCCGACCTGTATTCATCACCTAACCCGGTATTTTCGCAGTTAGTAGTACCTTTTTCCCTGGCCCAGCGAAAGTCAGTTTCATGTCACTTAGGACCCCGCTGGTCGCTGATGCTATATCAACAGGCATGCGTACTGACTTATAGATAAAGTTCAGGTTTTTAACGGTGACACAGGTGTAAGCAGGTCAATGTTCTAGCATTGAAAGTGTCATAGTGAAACCACATTGCCAAGAGGCGAATTAGTATTTATAGTAGGTTCTTGGGCGTTCTCCATATTCCTTTCTGCCACTGATCGTGAGTCCACCCTTTAATCCTGTGTTGCGTTTTGTCGATTCGGGACGAAAGTGGTGATGATTCTGTGTGTATATGCAATGTGGAATCGATCCAACACGATTATTTGGATCCTTCTGACCTGTTTTATGATGCAAACCATCCCTATGTTGTTTTGGTATAATCTACAACAATCCCCAAACCCACCTCTCAGGTATGTACCAAATCGCTGCACTCGACACAGCCGATCTCAAGTTCCCACCCACTTTTTTCAGCGGTAGTCATTCAACTCCCCCCGTTCTCGTTTTGCAATGAGGCGTTCAATAACATTCTGCTGGTGGTTAACCCATTCGCTGTAACCACGCGATTCGCTCTCGCTGTTACACTGGTGACACTCGCTATCTTGCAAACTGTGAAGCAATCAGTTCAAATGTACAGAGCAACGAAGCAATGGCAGCCCAACCGCTACATGCAATTACTGGTGAGAGATGGAATTCTTTATTTTTGTGGGTATGTCCTATCGCACTGTCCTGCACCCGAACAGTATTTTGACTTCTGCTCCACTGCTCCGCTTTAGAAGCATGGTTAACCAAGTTCTTTCTCTGCTAACCTGATTCGACGCTTTACCGAATGACACTCCAATACTTTTCCTACCCTCTGTCTAGGAGAATACAGTCTCGTACAACTACGACTGGAGTCTCAACCCTACGTTACAGCGTCGGGTTCCAGTGTTTATTCACATGATGTGCCTGAGAAATCTTAGCAGATAAGAGTGCATCATGGGCCTCCCACATAGCATTCGGTAATGATCACATTAAATGTGTTGGGACAAGCAATGTGACATAAACTGTGAAGCACAGAATTGCCACCAACCACACTCAGTATTCCCCCCAACACCTCTACTCTTGGGTGGCGATAGTGCTGAAACAGAACTGGCACAGAATGCTTCATTGTCCTAGTTTCACAAGACAAGGTGAGCTTGATGATTACCGTAACTCGGTCGAGGTAACTCCAACTGGTAGTAAGACCCACCCTCTGGATCCTCCCAAAGGCCCCCCATGTTTGCAGTCTGAGAACCTCAAACATCTACTTTGAGAATTTGAGATACTATCAGGTACGTTTGGATTTCTCACCCACAGCCCCTATTATGTGATGGTTGTGCTGACTTGGGTCACAGATGTCGCATGACTTGAAAGATTATAAAGAGAAATCGACGAGGGATTACGCACAGTTGGTGTCAGAGCTCAACCCAAAAGGCAGGGCGTACCATTGGCGCGGTCCTTGGATGTACGAACTGCAACAGTTCGTCAACACTAATCCAAATGTGTATGTCACCCCTCGACACCGTCTTACCCACCGTGATGCCGCTACGGGGAAACTCAAGAGCCCTCAAGTGGCCTTTGCAATCTTGCACTTCGATGTCGAAGTAACCCGCGAAACAAACGAACCTTCAGACGACGATATCATCGTGAAAGATGTCCGGCCAACGCTGCTCATGCAAGTGAAGGGGTATCGGCGGCCTCGGGCTACTGGTAGTGGCGAGAGGCTCGAGGGAGCTACCGACTCTAAATTATTGCGCGACCTTGCCACAGCTAAGCGACAACTCAAGACTCGTGGAGCCATCGCTTTCCAAGGCCACCCTGCCATGCAGTCTGTCGTCCTTATCGCCACGGCCGGACCGATGTGGCAATTCGCAATTGTCACCCCTGGAAATCTCCTACAGCCAACAGCAGAGGAGTTATCCAATGTGGAATGGAGTTCGATCTTCGAGCTGGGGTTATACCTGTCGTCCCAACAGCTAGAAAAGTTTAAGAACATGCTCTGAAGGCTTTCGCTGAGACCTATCACTTTCGCTTGTTAGCTAGGCAACATCGGAGCGGACGACGAGATGGGTATTAGAGTTTTCATCGGGGTTTACTTGTGCGAGGAAGTCTTTTGGTTGGGTTTGCATCACGCGGACTCGAATAGCGCGATCATTGAATGGGGGTGGGTAACTGTGGGTTACAGTTTTTGAGCTCCAGCTTTTTTTGCAATGGACTGAGCCGTTTGTCTTTGATACTCGGTGTCAACTCTCCAGTATAATTGTATTCGGCACCATTTCTTCATCATTCGCAACTCCCCCAGAACGAACAACTCCAATATCTACAGCTTTGCCGCAACATGACGGAGTCTCTCTACCTCGTCCGCTGCCGTACTCACGATCACCTGTGGGTTCTCGTGCTGTATAAAATGACTACTTCCTTTGACCACAGTGATCCTCCGTATCTGTGGATGCGCTGGCACCTTCTCCGGAGGGCATACCGTGCTCAGCTTCGGATCCGCGACCAACACTGTCATCTCCACGTGTCGGGGCATCGCATTGAACAAGTGTCCGTACGAAAACGGTTTGACGAACTACGTTTCCCCACGAGAAGGATTCAAAAAAAAAAACAGAAAACGACGCGCGGCAGTCAGTAAGCCGGCACGGAGGACACAACTTGAACCCAGCCAGGACCAAAAACGCGCACTGGGTGCTGGGTGTGGTCTGCCCGTCTCACCTCGAAGATCCGGCTTGGCACGTCGCTCTGCGCCGTGTACAGAGCCACCAATCTCGACACCACGTCTTGGCGCGTCCACGTCGGGTTCTCTGCCGAGTATGTTTCGACGCTGGGTACGTTTCTTATCTCGCGTCCATATCGCGCTGCGAACGCATTCAGCGGCGCATCGCCGAGTTCGATCGCAGGATCGACGAGGATCACAGCTGTCTTTTGTCCTTGCGGGGCGGACAGCAGCGGGAGGAGCGCGAGGGTGATGGTGCCACCCAGAGAATGCCCAATGATCACGTCGTATGTGGAGCCGTTTGTGAAATATGTCGAATAGAGGTCTTGAGCGAAAGTCTGGATATAGAAGTCGTCTGCTAGTCGATTACCATGTCCAAGCAAGTTTGGCGCTATCACTAGGAAACCTGGACGAAAAGGAAAAAAAAAAGGTGAGATCGTTTCATCGTGAAGGGGAAAAAAATCTAACCAGTTTTTGCCAGGCTTTGAGCCACTGTTTCCCAGGTATGAGACGAAGAAGTATTTCCATGTATCAGAAAGGCGCGTTTGGACGCCGCTGGGGATCCCCATTGTGTGGCAGATGACGCAGGCGCCATTGTGGGCTGGGACCTGCGCAGAGGAAAGGAAATAAGATTCATCTACCTACCCACCCAATTTTATCGTCAATGTCGTGGGACTGACCCGTTATTTTTTTTTCGCATCATCAGATCGTGTTCCCAGAGCTCAATATCGTAGTTCGAGACTCGTCAACATTAGTTAACTTCACATCAGAGGATCACGGGCACAATTGGAACGTGGAAACATATTGAAAGTGAAGGGAGGTACGACGAGTTGATGAATGGGATTGAATCAGAGCTTCCTCTCGATCAAGCTCTCAATCAAACCTGCTGGCGTCAAAGGATATTCCTTCAACTCGACTTTTCCGTCCACGACAACCGTGTTCGCCTGAAGCATAATCTTGCGGGGCTATCGTACACCAACCATATCAACGCGAGAGAATGTCCTATGAATGAAAGGAAAACCCACCAGTTTCTTCCTCAGAACGAGATCTCTGAGATCCGTCAACCAATCTTTGGGTGGCGTCGTGAGATCCGTGTAATAAGCCCTCGCACCAGGTCCATCGGCAACGCTCTTGCGTATTTGCAATTCACGTAGAAGCTTTCCCATGACTTTACTGCCATTTTGGAGGACGTTCCGGCGGTCAACCTGAGGCGACGGTCAATAAGTTATAAATGTGGTTGGAATGGACAAACTTTGACATATGCATCCTCAAGATTGCCTTGTGGATCACGGACTGTCTCAAATTTCACTAGGCCTTCCTGCACCATAAACTTGGTGATGCCCAATCTTTCACGGTACCATCAGAATGTCCAGCCAGCTTGTCTAGAGGAATACTCATACCTAGCTTGCATGTGAGCTTGCCCGTGTTTGCCTGTTGATGGATCATAGAATTCCAGCGCACGAATGCCGGCGCGAGCCATCAGGAGGAACGATATGTAGACGATGTCTTCGCGATCTTCTTGATTCTCATACTTGCAAAAATGTATTTAAATGTAAGTCCAATTCGGAGGGTTACCTACTCACACCCATGATACTCAGTATCGTGTCGTTGTTTGCAACTATAGAGAGTGTTGAGAAGACTAGACGCGCAGGGGGTGGAGTGGATCTCACGATACATGGCCACGGCTTCTGCGCGGCATTCTTCCATCGACGAGGAAATTTCACCCAAGACGGAACCAGGAGTTTGCCCCGGCCTGTACCACGTGGCGCTGTACCATTGAATTTGGTGAACACAGCTGGAGGGATTGTTACATAAATGAACGCTTACACTTTCTTTCCGGTAAGCGGATTGATGGTCTACGCAAATAATGGAGGTAATCAAATAAAGAAGCAGGATCATCGACGGTACCTCAGGATCGAAGTTGAACGTTCCATCCGCATTCTCCGTAAATAACTTGCCGGACCCGTGACCGAGTAACTCATGATTCGCAACTTGGAGCTCGAATGCGCGTGAATCCCATTTATTGTATAGCTCGAGATCACTCTCATGTATGAATGTCACTTGCTCATCTAGTTTATTTAACGGATTAGATTGTTGATGTGCTGCAGATTCAAAATTATGTCTAAATCCTGACTCACTGGGAGCTTTCGCTGCGAGAATATTCTATGGGAAACGAACTCGAACTTAATTGCTTGGGAAAACGGACGTGAAACCTTACAGAAAGAGAGACATTCTTGAACCCACTTGATTCCCGGATGGAATAATAGTTTGGTATCTGCGCATCATTTAGATGGTAAGAGGTTCGTCGTCGAGCCGCTCACATTGATTCCAGCTGGTATACCTGGAAATCAATGAACGTAAGTAGGTTATCTTCACTCTCTCTATGAAGATTACCTCCGGTGGCGAAATGGAGAATCTCGAGAGCAGTAAAGTCTGGCTTCTTGAATCGATCCACCTCGAATACAGGTCCCCAAGGAAGGACTTTGATGAGTTCAGGAGCATCGTTGACGAGTTTATCGTATTTGGCGCTGAGAGCTTTATCGACGATTGCAGTAAACCCTAAGTGGGGATTGGGTATAAATAGAACGATATCCCACTTAATACTGACCTTCCCATTCAGCACGACCACCATATGGATCTACATAGGTCTCGATGAAACCAATGTAACTCTCCACGACAGGCCCAACATCTTTGACCCATGCAGTTGAACCTTTTTTGTGTTCCTCGATGGAGCCAGTCTCAAAGCTTTAAAAAGGTCGCATAGTATCAAGAATAGTTGTCGGAAAGTTAACTTACGATTTGATGTAACCATCCAGCATGGCACTTTGATTGTCGTTTGCTGTGTGTTTCTGAGCCTGTTTATATCTGAGTCAAGCTGCGGGAACCATAAGAAAGGGATGGTCCTCACCTCCTTTAGGGCAGCCACAGCCTTGGTGAGCGATTCGGAAAAGTCACCGTACTCGACGGTCAGTTTGGTTTGCGAGGTCAATTCATGAAGCGTCGAAGGATGTTTCTGAACGGAAGCGACAAGGAGGGAAAAGTCCCCCGGACCGTTTTTGCGAACGCTTTGTGAGGTGAATGGTGTGCGTGACAGTTGAGAATTAATGAACTTTACCGAGTATTCAAGATATCAATTCCAAGCCTCTCAGCAGCCTGTTGCACTTCGGCGACTTCCTCATCCGTAACTACTTGGCCAAGGTAATAGTTGGACATATGACCCTCAGATCGTTTTCCGATGGACAGAGAATTTTCGGGCGTTGTCGAATATATATGATCTCTGAGCTGGGTCAAGTTCGCACGCAGCTCAGAGCACAAAATAAATGAAATGACGAACTTGATCGAAAAGTGAGACCGCATTGGGTGCGTTTGACGAGGCCCCCACAACCTTGGCAAAGTCGCCCTCAGATGCACGAGGGATGATCTTGGTAAAACCAAAACTCTTGTAGTTCACCAAATTGTGTAGCACCTATAACAGCAGTGGATCAGACAGGAATTACGACAAATGATTAACTTGAGCAAACCTGGATTGTGTACTCGAGGAGGTCATTAAAGGCCTGCTGGCTGATGCCAGACTTGGTTTGTAGAGCCTCAAGATCAGCCAGCTTCCCGTTGGTGCTGAAAGTGAGAATCAAGAGGTCATATAGGCTTGTGGCTTGTGGTGTCCACTGGCCCTGAATGATGCGAGCCCCGGCCCACGACGCCTTGCCAATATAGTGTGCATATAATTTTTCCCTTTCGCTATGCTTCCGTCAGCAAATGGGGCAGCGGATGCAGCAGAGCGACGGACGTAAGCTGAGAGAACGACTTGGCAACCTCGACTCTGCAAATTGGAGGAGCCTTGTCTGCCAAATACCTCTCAGCTGCGAGCGAGGCCATACTTCTCCTAGTATTGAAGTGGAAAAGTGAAGGGTGTGATAGTACTAGTGATCTCTGATAAGATAGTGATCTGACAAGGCCTCGAAGAACCCTTCCCATCTTCAGAGAGTGTCCGGTCTCAGGTGTGTGACTTTCACACGTGACTACACACAATGTTAATTTAACCGCTAACTCAGTCCCGTCGGGACAATGGGCTAGTAGAGGATTGAACATCGAGCTCGACTTCCTCCAGCACTTGCCTCTTTGACAACTGTTATCATGATCAATACCGAGCATTCTAATCCATTAGCTTCTCTGTGCGTTCCCGCTCCTTGCATGTCTTCACGTTGAACTATGACAGCTAAGATGTCGTCCACCTGCTAGAATTATCGACTTGTATCACCTGATTTATCGAGGTGTGTCGATGAACTTCTGGTGGCGCTGACCATACAAGGCCGCACACGCCGTCTTCCTGGCAAGCCGTTCTGGTACCGACAATGCATGTTTCACCTCGTCGGATTTATCGCTTTCTGCCCTATTCTTGTGCTCGGAGGAATGTGCTTGTTGAATTTCGCCTATCTTCTAGCCATCTTCCAGTCATTATTGTACCTCCAGATACCGGTTGCAGAGGCGGATTCTGCGACAACCCCACCAACCGTGAACCTTGGCTATGCCTGTTATCAAGGTGCTGTAGACATTAGGAGGAATACCACGAGTTTTCTTGGAATTCGATATGCCGCTCCTCCAGTAGGTACGCACAATGGGATAGTACGGGTGCTATTCAAGCTCTGATCAAACCTCACAGGAAACTTGCGATGGTCCGCCCCTCAACTCCCGGAAACACTGTCCGGTGTACAGAACGCGACAAAAAAACCCAATGAGTGCTATCAGGCTTCTATGGGGAAGTCCCCCACAAATCCGTCGAGCGCCGTGTCCATATCTACACATGCTATGACCCAGTCCGAAGACTGCCTGTTCCTTAGGTACGTACTCCACTTTCATTTTTCGGGCTAGATTTACGACAACTCGCAGTGTGTACGTACCCGGTAATAAAGTCAGCCCTGTCAGGTGTGGTGGACTTCCCGTCCTCGTCTGGATCCACGGTGGAGGGTCAGGTTTGGCGGCCTCTTGTCTATGATGGATCCTGATGAGAGTTTCTGTAGGTACATATCTGGCGCTGAGTCCCCTTACAATGGTGCCGACTTGATTGTGAAGTCCAATCATAGTCTCATCGTGGTAACTATTCAATATCGCCTTGGCCTATTCGGCTTCTTGGCTGGCGAGGGGATATACCGTAGAGGCGCGCTCAATGCAGGTCTCCGTAAGTTTTTTCTGGAGACAGAAACGCAAATAGATGAGATTGCATATAGTTGATCAGAACTTCGCTCTGAAGTGGGTGCAATCGCATGTCGGTATTCATCGAGCTTTATTTTCTAGTCTAACCTGGAGAATAGATTGCGACGTTTGGGGGTGATCCGACCAAAGTGTCTATTTGGGGTATATCTGCAGGTAGGATCTAGCATCAGACCAAGTACAAAATGTTACGTTGCTTACGATTTTCACTGAAAAGGCGCTGGATCTGTGTTGCAGCACATCATTGCCCATGGTGGAAACACTCATCCGCCGTTATTCAGAGCTGCCATCACAAGTTCAAGCTTCGTTCCTTCGCAATATCATTACAATGATCGCATTCCTGAGGTCAGGTCATCCGTTTTCTGGGTCGTGACGCATAACCAAGACATTCGGTATAGCTACTTTATAATGAGGTGGTCATTGGGACCAAGTGAGTACCCTGTGTTTCTTCAGAAAACAGAGATTGATTTCTGCACGATACAGCTGCACATCCAGTCCGGACACCTTGGCTTGTCTTCGTGCAGCTGACATTAGTAATTTGGAATCCCTGAACTACCACATCAACCGAAGGGCATTCTATGGAGTGTTTACCTTCGTTCCAGTCGTTGATGGGAGGTTTATCATTGAGCGCCCCACTGTAACGCTAGCCAGAGGAAAGGTCAACGGAGTAGGTGATTTCATTACCCATGACGGCTCGATACCAAACCTTCATAGGAGGCGCTGTACTCCGTAACGAATTCTCACGAGGGAAACATGTTTGTCGATCAAACGAGTACTTTGAACATTTCACAATACATCAGTACATTGTTCCCGAACATGGATGCATCGCAAGTTGCTAAAGCAGTGCCTCTGTACGAAGGTTTCGGTACCAACGTCGATCAGGCCAACTATGTGATGGGTGAATGCAAGTATCTTCCTGATTGCGTTTTGCCTTGCATTGAAACATTAGGCACCTTCAGCAATCTTTGTCTGCCCTACGTACTACCTCCTGGAGGCTTTTGGTGGCAGAGCATGGAAGGTAATGAGTTTGCTTTTGGTACCCTGGGAGTGTCCTCACAACGATGGATTTCAGGGAGAGTTTGCTGTTCCACCAGGTGACCATGGTCAAGATCAGAAGTATTACTTTACCTCGTAGGTCGTCAGTCGCGCGTTGATATACTACCCCTGATGTCGCAATACGCATATGTGCCTCCACAGGGCGACTTCCGAGTTCATAACCACGTTTTCCAGCAGCTTCCTGTCCATGGTTACATCGTTGATTCCTAGTGACGCGCCTGGACAATGGAGTCCATGGGCCATCGGTAACACCGAAATGATGTTCAACGTGACGTTGTCTGGAGCGCCAGACATATACACGCACACGACCGATGATGCTTTGTTGACTCGCTGCGCGTGAGTGTTGTTCATGTCCAATGCATCGCCTTGTGATCGATATTGGCAATGTTAGGTATTGGCGGGGTGTCAGTGCGAACACGGCGCAGTGAGGTGGGGTCGAGTGTCGGATGGCTAGTCTCGATACATGTACATCATACAATCGTCTTGTCAACGTGGCAGAATAAAGGTGATGCCGAATCGCGTTTACGCTCTGAGTGAGGATCTTGGTGCGACTACGGAGGGATTTGATGACACATCTTGTGAATCACATAAGCACGTTCCATTCTCTCGAACGATTCCATTTTCTCGAACGATTCCATTCTCGAATGGTTCTCATCGCCGAATGCCGTACCAGAGTCCGTGTGACCACGCTTTTGTTTTCAAATCTATTACACGTTAGATACAATTGTGTGGCATAGTGTACAGAAAAGATGAAACGATGTACTATGAAAAGGAGCAAGGTGTTCCGACAGGAACACCTTGGCTACCAGGAGGGCAAAATTTGCACGAGGAATCGAGCATTCGCAGCTTCAGAATCGCAATGCTCAAACACGTTCCTCCTTGAGAGTCACCTCGTTCTTGCAGCTCCCACAACACTCGCTGCAAGAACAGAGACTTGGATTTTCCTCGAGCGCTTTCGGCGGCTTTTCCGTTTCCGCCTCTGGCGGAGGCGCCGCCGCATCACCGGGTGCGGTCGTGTCTTTGCAATGACATGGCCCACAAATACCCCCATCGAAATCAGCGTTGCGTGCCCACCTGACCATTTTGATCCCTTCCCAACCAAACATCAACCCAATGACGATCGCTGTCGCTGCGTCCACCCACCATCCACCTTTCCAGACGCGATAGATGAAGGACCCGATGAGCAAGACGACAGAAAGCTGCATACAGCACAAGCCACAGAGGGCTTCGCCGTTGAGGGTACTCGAGTCGAGAGTGCGGGCAAGGTACCGTTTAGCCAGGTACAGGAGGAGCGTGAAACCTGTGGAGGTAGCAGCGATGAGGATGGCAGGGAGCGTGGTGGAAGGTCGGTCATGCGCCGCGAGGGAGGCGGATGAAGTACCGATAGCAGCGATGGTCAGGGCGAGAAGCAGGACGCCGATAGTTGTCGTCCCAATGCGTTCCATTCTGCAGGAAAAAATAGGCAGAGCATGATCAAAGAGGCACGATTATAACCAGACGAGATCGTCAGAAGGGAAAGGGAATCTCAGTAAAAAATGTTTATTACTTGATGATCTGCGGCGAAGTTTTGGTTTGGTCCTCTGTTCCGTTTCCTGGCTTGAGAACACTGAAGAAACGCCAGGCTACGAGAAAGTCTGAGATGACTTCGACGGCGGATTGGAGACCGTAGAAAACGAGGGCGCGCGAGGACGACTCTGTGCCGAAGATAATGGACACAATTCCCTCTGCCATGTCGTAGAACAAGCTGAGGATGCTTATCGCGATGGCATATTGTTGTAAGCGGCGGCGGGATGGCATCGTCACTGAGAGCGTGAGGGATGAGAGTAATCAGGAATGGAACGGACTCCGTCTCGTTTTTATTCAAGTTCCGGTGTTGGGAGAGGTATTAACCTGATTTCCCCGTGAACCTCCGCAAGCGACCCTAGGAAAGAAGAGGTAATATAACTCTCCATTTGGCAGGAGACTGAGAAATCGCTTAGGTGCTCGTGGCCCCAATGAACTATAGATTTGCTCAGAGTGGAAGATGCTGTTCGGTTCAGGTAACACGAGGCCGGCGGCATCCTGAAGCATGGTATCAACAAAGACGTAAAAGGTCTAGGTGGCTACTCAATTCGATAGAGCTGTGTCATTCTGGCGCGAAAAGCATGGATACCTGGCCACTCGAAGACGTAACGTTCAATGTATAAGCGGCGGCTTGGTGCGAACTTACGTACAGGACGGGCAGTATACCATGCATGATGCATGATAGTCATGTGCATGAGGTCTCTTTCCGGGATGTTACGAGGTATATCTTAGCAAATAAGGGTCCGGTGGTTATATAGGTGCCCTCTTCCTGTGCCGTCTCGGGCACAGAATACTGCATTCAGGTCCACTGACTACGGAATATGCTGACAACTGAGCGCTGAGCTTTCAATATTGGTAGTGGTATCGTTAAATGCGTCGACTCAGTTTGGTTAGCATTCTCAGCAGCGAGTTGACGAGATGTGGTGCTTCGAAGGAAGTGAGGCCAAGATAAATTCGCCGCGGTTCGCGAGGTTGAAGCCGCCACCTTGCGATCCGAGGGCGACTGAGATTGTATGTCACGTGTATGATGGGCATTCTAGTGCCGCTCCGACGGACGGTAAAGGTACATCTTGAAACGGTTGGCTCTAGTTACCGCTCGCGTGCATTTAGTTTGACTGGTATATCCAAGCTACGAGGAAGCTCAGGTTGGATCGACTTTCTAATCTACTCCCTTCAGCTGAGAGCGAATCTACCACCGCGCATTAACCTCACGCACCAGTTCCGCCACGTCAACTTTTGGGCGCTCGCTCATGGGCTGGATGGCCAGAGAAGGTCGAATCATCGGTCATGGTGACTTTATGTGTCTCACGGCGTTTCAGCGACTCCCAACATGTTTGAAGCCACGGAATAAGTAAGTTAGTAATCTGTCAAACACTGCTGGCAGTGCCAACAGGAAGGAGTCGGGTAGCCTCCGCTAAAATGGCTGGAAGCTCTATAAGTAAATCCACGTACGATTCAATTCCAGCGACTCCTTCTCCCTTGATTCTTAGAATATGAAACTTGCTACTTCACATCCGCCCGATTTTGATCCCCGCCCGCTGGCTTCCCGCGCAAACCAACGATCGCTGCAACATATATACCCGCCTTGTGCCCTCCGCCCGTGACTTGATTCTATTACACGCCTCGGGATTTCCGTATGCTCCTGTCCACCGGGAATGCTAGTCATTCGTTTTCCTGCCCCGTGGTTCCAGAACAAAAGCCAAAAGCCTCCTTGCTTTCGAGTACTCTTCCGGTTCGGCGAGGGCACAATAGCACGTATGAAGAGTGGAGCGAAAGATAGCAAGCACAGTCGAACTAGAAGGATCAAAGAGAGAAGGAGCGTAGGAAAGATTCTTCAGACTTGTCAACGTGCTCCCGCTCACCAATATAGCATGCGGCTCTCATTTGGATATTGCGGCTAGTGTAACACCAACGCTCTCGCGCTCATCGGACGCGTGGCAAAGACGGCAGTTCATGCAAGTTTGCAACCATGACGCTGCACCCGTTCCTTTCCACCGATTCGTAATCTCGGAACTTTCCTGTGGCGTCCTTGTGCTGGCAAGATAACTGTTATCGATATAGCACTGTGATGGGCTTGCTTTCGCACATATGGCGTCAGGATGGCGCCGGCCAGGTATGTTTTCTGCCGCTTGCCAGCCAAGTTTAGTGAATGCAACTAAACGGTTCGGTCTCAAAGATATCCATTGACTATCCTAACCCATCCCAATCCACGCTTAGCTTCACAAACGGCAACGGCGGGAGAACATGTGCAACGATAGGCAAATTCCTCCCAAACCTAACCCGCCGCTTGACCCACGACTTGAACCGCTCATCCGTTCTAAAGTAATATCTGGGTTCGTCCCAAAGGCTGCCGCTAAAGGAGACCGTAAATCCGAGTTTCTTCACCACCTTGGACGTAAAGTCGGTGAGGCCGATGTCCTGTGGTACACGGAACATCCAGATGTCGTCCGTCGACGGAACGAACACTTTTATAACGATCTGTCCCTGCTTCGGGACCCATCTAGACGTCGGATCATGCGCACTTGTGCCCTTCCTGATTGTGGGTTTGGTTGTGGCCTTGGGTTTAGGCTTCGGTTTGCGAAGAAGAAGGTCGAGAGTCGCATATCCTTCGGTAACGGCATGGACGATACTGGTCAGGGATATCGAGTGACTTAAAGAAGACCGTTTATGGCCGCGTTTGGGATGCTTGGGAGGGGGTAGTTGCGCCTTTGGAAGCTCGTCCACGGCTGATTCTCGGTGATCACTGCATGGCCCGGGGGACGAGCCCGCTTCGTCGATCAAGGATAACAAAACGTCGGAATGAGGCGAATCTTCGTCGTCGTTCGATAGACACAGAGAATTCGACAGCGGTTCGGACGTCGAACGCATCAAGGTCACCTCCGTCTCGGGTCGTCGAGCCGCTTCAGAGTTGTCGTAGGCGTTGCTCTTATCTGGAGTTGCGTCGCAGGCTACTGCCTCTGGACTCGTCCGTGCCAAAACACGACCATAACGACGAGAAGACATCCTCGCTGGCGTCCTGAGGTCCCGTATACGAGGAGAAAGAAAGTATTGACTTTGTGCAGCATCCAACGGTGGCGCAGGGTCAAGTTGCCTAACAGTGGCCTTGCGTTCGAGCTTGATCTGAGGGATAATCGGCATCGAAAGCAAGAAGGGATGGGCATCCTGATCGGCAGAGTCCATGCTGTAAAACGAGGCCCCCTCGTCACTTGGTCCAGTGATATCGTAAGAGTCCTCGCATGTAGGAAGAGATGTCTTCGGAGGCTGATCAGCGTCATCATCGCAGAACGAACTACCACTGAGCGTTTCGCAAGTGAGGGTGATGCTTTGACTGCTAGAAATGGCCGTGAAGCTGTCATCGTCGGTGGAGAGACTCGCGATATCGCCAACAGTACGCGCGGATGCAAAGCCTGTAAACCAGGATTCCCTCACGTAGTTGGTGGATGACACGAGCTGCGGTTCTGAGACATTCCTTGAAATTTGCACTCGAGAGACTGATCCACGGTTGGAATATGGGAACAATTCCATTCGTCCACGAGTGCGGTGCTTCGGCTCGCGAGGTTTCTTAGGGAATCAATCAGCACACTAAGGGATGGTCGGAACGACGAGACATACAGTCAACAGACTTGCGTGCTTCGTCTTGAAGGTTGGATATCGTGAAAGGTCGAAAGAGTCATTAAGGACTGGACTGTCTAAACGAGCGTCGGGAAGCGTAGGCATAATAAAACGAGTGGCATACAGAGATGTTGAGCGTTTCTGACTGTATTTATACCTGGTATCTCGGCGGCTGACAACTTGATGAAGGTGGTCACCCTAAAACGCATGCCTTCCTGCTTCGCCGCGCAGCGTCAATTCGAAACCTAACCATGTACTGTTTATAATTGATAAAGCGAGCCCTGAAATAAATCAGATGCACAGACGATGAGCCTGAGGGAATCTGGAGTGGTGTGTGGATGGATGAAAGCGAAGGATTCTTCATGAGATCACTGGGTGATTAAGATGACTGAATCAGCCTGAGTGAATGTTTTTCGTCGGGAGGAGGGCCCTGTTCAGGGTGATGGTGAAAGCCCGAGAGCATGATGTCATTGCTATGTACGTTCCAAGTATATTCTAGTAAAATTTCAAACTCTGGCTGCGAAACCTCTCCTCATCGGGGGGATGTGCGGGTTTGAAGTCGAAATGTACACGTTAAAGCATAAGGAAAAACGTCACGGCGTGTACAACATTCTCCATTATGAGTGTACTGTGTGCGTCCGTCGCTTGCCAGCACTTTGAACCAGGATATCAAGCCCGTTTATACGGCTTGAGCAACAATGGGAGCTGATGCTTGCGGTTTGGGTCGCTGCGCAAGGTAGGCCGTCGAACCATCGTCGACTTTGTGCCGATATCGCTGACTGGAACGGCAAGTTGGAATTCGAACGTGCGCACAAACGCAAACAGAAATGCTTTGATTCTTCGCCCAACAATCGAGATCAGCGGCAGTCCGATCGACGTACACTCGCGAGTGGGCTCACTCAATAAGGGAGAATCGGTAACCGATGCACGCTCTAGGGCCACCGAGGAAGGTCATTAGGTGGCCCCATACCCCTGGTATCTTGGAAACGGCCTCCGGGATGTCCAGCCACCGTTCTGGCCTACAGTGTAAAACGTGAACGAACAGAAGAAGCTTGGCATCGACAAGAAGGACGTACTTGAACTCATGCGCGTCAGGTCCCCACAACTCCCGCAACTGGTTGATGGTCAATATGGGGACGTAAATCAAATCACCTTGGCTGATGCTATGTGGCAGGGATGGGATACATATTAAGTCTATAGTGGAGACGCAAAAGATGTACCTGATAGAGTCGTGAACAACGCCGTATCTATCTCTGTATGGTTTCTCCACTGGTATCATGTCGTCTTTCATAGCAACCCGAATGGCGTTTGGAACAGGTGAGTGCACACGGAGGATTTCCCTCACAACAGCATCAAGGTATGGAAGGCTCAAGAGTTCATCCATAGACGGGGTTTCAGTATCGAGAGATAGAAGCTCTTCCCTGAGTTTGACCTGAACTTCAGGTGTGTTGCTCATTGCATAGAGTGCCCAAGTTGCGGCTGAGCTATTGGGCTGCGTTCAAGTCGCTGCAAGGAAAATGGCATGCTATCATACCTCGTGGTTTCGTGGCCAGCCACCAAGAACGTCTGGACCTCTGCAGGGAAAACAGTGAGAGAAACCTTTGACTTTCTGCATGAAAAAAACGCACGTTCCAATACATCTTCATCAGACAATCTCTGACTCTCGGCGAGACCAGTCGCCGTGTTAGCTTTGACTAGCAGCGACAATAAATCTCGACCACGTAAACTGTTCGTTTCAATTTTCTCCGTTGCGCTCGCACGGGCAGTCAGTTTGGCATTCAGGAGTAGTTCTTTCCCAATGCGTAACATCGTACGGCGCGCAGCTTGCATTTTGCGCGCGCCAGCGGTAGGCTGTCAGAGAAGGTGAGCGTAAGTACATAGTTATGTTGCGAAAAGTTGAAGATTCTGACGAGGATACGTAAAAATGGGAACCTTGCTTGCAATACAGGGAGGAGGCTCAGCGTTTGGTTGTTGAGAATCATAGCAGCAAAAGCCTCGTTAAGTTCATTCGGTATCTCGGTCGCGTTGAGGGCATTGATGTTGTAGTTGAAACCTAGTAATAGTCAGTGGAGCTCATTCGACCGCACGCAGAGGGATAACAAGATGCAGCTCGCCTCCGAGACTAATGACATCAAGTGACATTCTATTCAGCCACGGCATAACGTCGATACGAACGCCAGAGGTCGCTCCGGCAGGAGCCTTGGTGATCTCGGATGATAACATACTACAAAGCTGTAAGTACAGTGAGTAACCTTTATAAGAAAAAAGAACAGCAGGCCATACTTGGAAGGCTTTGTCCAGGAAGATACCCATCAGTGGGCGAATTTGTGCAGAACCAAACGCAGGATTCTAAAGTCCATTGAACAATCACGAATGGCATACTCTACAAAGCTATTACCATGATGTGTCTCTGTTGAAATAGGGAATTTGTGAGCGTGATGAAAGACAAAATTAATGCATGTCAACCTGCTGGCGATGCTGAATACCTTCGGCAAACAGGACACCTACGGCGTTCGGTTGAGAGCGTAAACGAAACCCACATAAGACGACCCACCCTTTCCAAAAGTTTGCGATACCATATATCGAATATGAGATGGCTTTTGGTAGTCAGCGCTGTGGGTGAGGATATGATTGATGGCTCGCGTGTCTACGGTGAGCAGCACGTTGCTCTACAGGACAAGCACGTTTAGTATAACAGATGGTGTCTTTGATTGACAAAGCGAAGCACACTGAAGAAACTTTTGTATTTCAACGTTTCCCCGTACTGTTTAACCCATTCTTCTTGAAGCTCGGAGTCCTCCTAGCCGCAAGAGAGAGGATTAATAATGATCGACTGATACACAATGACGCACAGCGTTCAGCATTTCTTGTATATTGCCATAAATCCAACTTGTTGCCTTGGGGCCACGAAGATGGCGTATGGGAGATGTGAAGTGATGGTGCATGAACCGCATGAACTTTAAGAGTCCAGAGATAATCAGAGTGGCCAATGCCGCCCATGCTGTCGCCGCGATCCATTGGGGTGTGCTGCAATTCCACAAGTCTGGCGTGAATCGCGTCATTATGTGCCAGCGGAGGGGTAAAACTCGAATGGGCGCGCGTTCAAGTACTTCGCTTTCCAAAGGCACCGTTTCGCATTATCACAGCAAATTCGCTTATCGATGGCTCGGCGCTTGGCTCGGCGACTGTTTCATCTCTGTGTCGTTCTTCGAATTTCTTGGCAGATCGCGAGGGACGGCCCCGGCCCCCGGTGATGGCTCTCACCGGGGTACTGCATAGCAGCGCAAAAAATCCCGACGGATGACCCGAAAGGGTATCCCTCTGGTCAAGTGCCTGTGGGTGATTCTTATCAAGCACGCGCTGGTCGGGAAGTCTCCCCCACCCCCACTCCCATTCCCCCCC
>JBBPMK010000086.1:0-30742 GCA_038090295.1 Boletus semigastroideus
GCTTTCTCAAGGGCAAGAAAACAAAACCTATCGTGGGCGGCCAGACGGTGCCCACGATCGTCGCGATCGGGGACGCAGCCGCGTCCGACGAGACGTGCTACGGGCTCGACGTACTGCGCAACCGCATCCCGCCGAGCGTGCCGTTCCGGCGCGTCGAGGGCGAGGAGGTGACACTTGAGACAGTCCACGCGGCGTTCCGGGCGCCGGGGGTGTGGCTGCATCTGGCGTGTGCCACGGCGACCGGGACGTTGGATGCGGACGTGGACGCGGACGCGGACGCCACAGTGACGGTGGTCACGGTGCCCGGCCAGTCGGGGTTTGCGATGCGGGACGGGACGCTGTCGGTGTTCGACGTCGCTCGGGCGCGGCCGCGCGCCGAGTTTGCGTTCCTGGCTGGACGGCGTGAGATTGGGGAGGGTGTGGGTGAGTTGGAGGAGAGGATGCATCTCGCGGCTGCGATGCAGTGCGCTGGCGTCCGCAGCGTGGTTGGGACGCTGTGGCCGGTGGATGACGAGGTCATGGAACGAGTGGCGGCTGCGTTTTACGAGGAGATTATTCTAAAACCGGGCGCGTCGATGCAACATACAACCAGTGCGCGATCGCTCAACGAGGCGCTGAAAGTGGTCGGGAAGGCGTTGCCGTTGGCACAAAAAATCGCGTTCGTTCATGTAGGTGCCTGAGGGTGCATGATCGAACTCCTTTTTACTTATTTACCGTAACTTTTTTTTATCTATTTATTGGTCATGGACGTTGTGCGGTGTGGCGTGTTCGACTTTTTAGATGTGCCAGTGATACATTCCTTCGTCAGGGTACTTAGGATACACGCCGATGATTAATCTTCTATCTCCAAGTCACCATAGGGCCTGGCGCGAAAGTATGATTCCTCAAAGTGATGCACCCGGACGTAACCGTCTTCGCCTCCAGAAGCGTAACAGGTACCAGCGGGGTGAACGGCGATACTAAGGGGCTACGCGTCAACAACAAAAAAGACGTTCCTTGGCAGAAGCGCACGTACGTGTTCACGGGTCCAAAATGACCTTTCACCCGCCCAACCTCCTCCTCGAACACCTTGTGCCAGAAACGGGTTTCAAATTTGCCCTGGCGCAACGAAGTTGTCGTGACCTGCATCGCCTCTTGTCCTCCGCCGAGAAGCACCTGGATTCATTTTTGAGCTGGGACAAAAGAACGTGGGTAGACGATAAAGGGAAATGAAGCGCACGTAGGGCTTGTTTGGTGCGAGAGCGGCACTATTGAGGGGCGTCTCTGTCGTAAACGTTTTGAGGACGCGGAGCGTCTTGGTATCGTGTAACTTGAGAGGGCCAAGTATGAGTAATACCCGAGGGTGGTCGAAATAAAGACCGACCCGCGCAATCTTGTCCTTGCTGCTCGTCATGAAATACGTCCGATCGGGTGACAATTGGAGATCGGTCACGGTATCCATGTGCGCCCGTTCGTTGTTCAGCGTCTCCGTCCCAGAGACGATGTCGAACAGGGCCACCTTGCCGGATTCATGTCCGGTGAGGACGACGTTCGGCATGTAGGTAAATGCGCACACGGTGGCCTTGGAGCCAACAGGATGGAACATGTGTTGGGGTTCGCTTGGTTCTTTGGTTGCCAAGCCATGCATGAGCGCTCGATTAAGAAAAAGGATAGAGCGAGGACGCACGATCCGTTCCATCGCCGTCGCGGTTCAATCTGAACACGCGGATGGCACCTTGGAATCCCATACGTTGTTCGGTGATGCAAACGACCCGCTCATCGTCGTCACTGAATGCGACGCGTTTCACGGCGGTCGGGAATTCCCAAACGTGTAGACATTTCCCGTTGGAGACGTTCCAGAGACGGAGCTGGTTATCTGCAGAACCTGATACAAGAAATCGAGATTGTGCTGCATCCGAGTGAGTCTTCGATCAACGAACAACTATGCACGCGACGAGAGACCCACAATCGACGTCGAGCGTCCACACCGTCCCATTGTGGCCATCATAGGTACCAAGTCGTTCGCCGTTATGAGAAAACCAGACGTTGATAATGTGGTCTTTTGAACATGAGAAAAGAAGATCGCCCTCGGCGTTGAATTTTATCTGCGTTAGAGAACGCTCGTGACCTAGTTTCCATTGAGTTTTCTAGCCAAAGAGTTGTATTAAACAATGCTTGCCTTGCAACAGAATTGGCCGCTATTCAACGTCGTAGTGGATCAATTAGAGCCAGTCGTATCGAAGGAGTACTCACCATTGTACAAGGCCTTGTGGACGTCCAAGGCCAAAAAGATGTCGGGTCATCGGTCTTTCCTTATCCGTCTGACTCGACGTCGACCACCGCAACGACCAGCAATGGGCAAGAGTTCAAAGAAAATTGTACAGCCAGAACCAGAAATCGAAGACGACGACGAAGACGAAGACGAGCAAGTAGCCCTGGACGAAGACGACCTCGACGCAGCCAGTCTCGACCAAGATGTGATACCAACGCAAAAAATCGAAATCAACAGCACCGTACGTCTTGTTCCGCCCCGTTTCTCCAACCCGTTCCATCTCTTCTACAGGCAGCCCTTCATCGACTACGCGAGACCATTCAACTCGACCCTTCATTACCATGGACGGAAACGTTGGTAGTCTCTTATCCGGAGATCATCGACGTCGACGTCGACGATGACCTGAATCGCGAGCTTGCATTGTTCGTCTGCTCGTTCACCATGAGATCGCCATGCCTGACTTTTTTTTTTTTGTCCTTTAGCTACAAACAAGCACTGTACTCGGCAAACCAAGCACGCTCGCTCGCAGCATCCCACTCACTCCCATTCACCCGTCCCCCTGACTATTTTGCTGAAATGGTCAAGTCAGACGCCCACATGGAACGTATCCGCTCCCGCCTACTCGACGAGCGCGCTGGGATCAAAAAGGCAGAGGAAAAGCGCAAGGAACGCGCAGCCAAAAAGTTTGGTAAACAAGTGCAGCTCGAGAAGCAGCGGGAGAGGGAAAGAGGGAAGAAAGACATGGACGAGCGACTGAAGTCACTCAAGCGAAGTAAGGTTGTGATGTTATCTCTGATCGTGGGCTCATACATGTTCGTTGCCTAGAACACAAAGGCGCTCTCGACAATCAGGGTACAGACGGTGGCGCTTTCGATATCGCTGTCGAGGATGCCATCGCCGATCATCCTGCAGTTAAACGTCAAAAAGGTCAAGACGGCTCCAGGAAGCGAGGCGGTCCGTCTAAGAGCGGGCCCGCAGTTTCGCGGAAACGTACAGTTGGTGGTGGCAAACGTACCGGTGGGAGTAAGCGTCCGGGGAAGAGTAAAAGAATTGCAGCCAAAAGTCGTCGGTGATATCCTTTCTTATCGCTTTTGTATTTCTTTCCTTTGGATAATCAAGCACGTCTTTTTGATCCAGTCTGCCCAACTGTTAGAGAATAATGCACTTCGCAGTTGAAGCGATGATCACCCAAACATGCAGAGAAACTCGCCACCTTACACCCCAATATATATGAAGACCATCCGCTGCTCCAAGGAGACTCGCCCCACAGTCGCCCTCGTAGCCGCTCTCAAAGCCCGCGCAGCACGACAAGGATCAAACACCCCATCCTCACCCACCATCCCACGATAAAACGCCTCCGCCAACAACCATCTCATCGTACACCGCCCACATCGTCCCCACCACATTCCTCACCCCAGCAAACTGCAACGCCGCCGCGAGGTGGACCATCTCGTCCGGCGCATGCACGTCCCTCATCGCCGTCTTGCACGCCGAGAGAAACGCAAACTCGGTGTCAAGCAACTTGAGGGCCGTCGCGCATCGCAAAGTAAGAGTCGTACGGCCGGTCGGGTACCTGTTCCCCGTGACACGCGAGATGCGCAAATGTATGCGTGCGCAACGCCGTCAGAGCCGCTTCCCGCGTCGCCGTTTCATCGAGGAGCTCCGTGAATGGGAGCGACTTGGGGAGGAGCTGGCAAACCATGTCCAGTTCTTGGCAGACGGACGCCAACGGGTTGTGTCCAATCACGTTTGGTTGTCCGATGGCTACGAAACTAGAAATGCCCTCCTCGGCGGTCCACTTGTTCCGACTCCGAATGAGGGCGGAAAGCGTACGACGATACGTAGACGTCTGACAACCCATGCTCTCCTTTGCGATATGGGTTCGCAGCATGTATCGGGAGCGACGTGAACACCCCGGTGGGGCACCACCAAATCCGCGAATTCTTCGGGATGTGTGGTTCCAGACTGTCGACCACCTCACAGACGACAGCATCCCACAGACCACGTAACAAACCAGCCAACCTTCTTTCGTACTTCTTCTTCTGCGGATCCTCGGAATCGTTGGCGTACTGCCGGAGAGTGCGTCGATAGGGAGTTCAACTCGGACGACATGGCGACAATCGAGGCAAAAGTGCCTTCCGGAAAGGCGATATGGATGGGATCCGCGTTTGCAAGGACGATGATCGCATCGCATGCATGTCTACTAGCGTTCAGGATGATCACCGGACCCTCGATGGCTGCGACGCGAAGATCCGCGTAGGAAGGAGGCAGCAAAAACTTGCTGAAGCCATCGACGGAGCGTATCTTGTTCACCACGGCATCCCAATCCCTTTGTATGCGTCTAAAACTCTGCCCGTATTCCCCGTCACCAGAAACCACGGGCTTCTCCAATTGACGACCAAGCAACTCAAATTCGTCTGCCGGATCACGTCCACTAGGGCCGCTGGCCCATAACTCGTCCAGTGAAGTCCGCAAACGCGCCATGAAGTTCCAAAACAATCCTCGACTCTGTTCAAACATTTCCACTGCACCTACAACGTCCTTGCATCTGAGAGCGCACGAAGTAGCATCCGCACAGACCGACAATGCCTGTGTCTTGATTATCTCGTGTCGGAGGTTCACGGAGTGTTTGAGGACAAGATGGAAGTTCAGGATCCGTATAGCACACTGGTACGCGCCGAGCAAGGACGGATGGTCGAACCTTTCTGCGGCTTCTATCCATTGCATTGCAGCCTCGAATTGAACCTCGGAACCTCCATTGGAATACCGTGCTGCCGCCATCCGGCATTTAAACGCGTCTTCTAGATCACTGTTGCTGGTGGTAATGGAATGGCGTAGGAAATACACGCGGGAGAGTTCCCTGGGTGTCTCAATGAGCAGTGGGTGACCGGGATTGAACGATGATCTAGCGGTATAAAGGATGTCCAACGCGATTTCCACGTCGACAAGGGAGTGCTTTGGGGGAAACATGGCGATCACCGCTTTCGCTTGAAACAAATATGTCCTTGCCCGAGACCAATGATCCTCTGGCTGCAATTCAAGCGCTGTTTTGCTGAGACAGAAGGCGACCTCGGCGTCCGACGGGTCACCGAGTAGCGAGTAGCGATGAAGGTGATTCATGCTCAGGTTGGAAAGGACTATGGATCGAGTGGATGCGTAGCACAGGTTCAGTGCTTCGTAAACGCATTTCACCGACAATTCAAGGTCGGCAAGGTCCGAACCCTTCTTTGCCATGGTGCCCAGAGTACCCACGTAGTTGTTGAGGTTGGACAAGCGAAGGGATCACCCAAAGGACATTGCTCTAGTGCTTGCTGAAAGTAGGTCTTGGCGCGGATAGAGTCCATCTTGTCGCCTTGCAACTGATACCGAGTGAAAAGGACGAACGCTAGCCCATTCATGTGACCTGCACGAACAGGAGCATCAAGGGATGAATCCATGGAAATCGCAGCGTAGCAATTCTCCACCGCGCTTTCGAGATCTCTGACACTGCCAGATTGAAGGAAACGGGAGACTTGATAATACCCGAGGTTGCTGACCAACTGAGGGCGACACACCAAAGCGCTCGCAAACCGTAGCTCTGTACAATTGCCCACAATTGTCTGTTGAGCTGGAACTCTGTCCGTTTGTGTATGGCCACCTGCCAACAGTCACTACTACAGCTTGAGTCCCAGTGACACCGGTATTGATCAAATCTCCGAGGAATAAATCTGCTGAAGTTGTTGCAAGTTACATCGTCGCATGCTTCGTATGCTTGGTAATAGTGGAGATGAGTGTTCTGCATGATGGAGATCGCGTGTGAGAATAAGGGTGGTATGGTACAACCGCGACCTGACAAACGGTGTTGTGGCAAGCCAAAATGTTTCCGCTATCTCCTGCCTAACCCGCTCAATTCCCATGCCATTTCCCCCCGAATGAACGGGATGCATCCGAGTACCCACAATGCACAAGCCCGAACCGTCGCAGTGTCAATCGGGCACCACCAATACCCCCTAGCTCGATACTTCATGTCCATGACCGACACCGTCCTCTCCGTCATCTTGATCACTTCGAGGGCGCATGCATGCCGCACTGTGGCGAGCTCGCGAAGCAGTTCATCGGCTTTAGAGAGTGGCTCGGTTTCGGCAGCACGGATATGCTTTTGCAGTGTTTCGCCAAGGAAGATCGCATCTCGCAAACCGAGATTCATTCCCTGACCACACACTGGGGAATGAATCTGGGCAGCATCACCGATGAGAAGAATGACGCCGCCTTCGTTCGACTCTCCATGAGCAAGACGAGCGAAGGTCGTATCAGCAATAGATGTACGGCTGCGGAAGTGCGAAGACCAGACAATATTCTTGATATACGTCTGTTTTGAGTTCACAGCGGGGTCTGACGCAAGGCAGTGCGGTCCAAAGCGGTCAACGATATTTTGAAGATATTCCACCGAAGGTGTATCGGGGATTTCAGCATCTTGCGAAGGTACACCACGCCCGATGCGGTACACTCTCTCAGGACCAGAGAAGGTTTAGCAAAAGAAGAGATTGTTTGCGGATACGGTAAAGCCCGGAGAGAGGTTGTCTATATCTGCGGTGTCAAATGTGAACCAGCTGAGTTAGGTTGTTGTCCGTTTCTCCCTCGACGGGAGCAGGATCAGAGAAACCTATACCAGCCATGGTGCGGACCTAAACGTTTGCTGTGAGATGATATTCAAACGTGAAGTTGTATAAATTAATCTTATATGGCAATCTACAGGTATAATCATTTTATTATCCACATCTAATAATCTAAATTGACCTAACTCTAAAGATAACTGATTTACAATATAAAATGGAATTAATTGTGGCATTTATAATTTAAAATTTTCTTATTTATCGTGGTAGCGCGCAATTACATATTTGGCTGTTATAGTGCTACCGTCTTCAAAGATAACATCGCTGAGTTGTGGGTTTGATGCGTTGCGCCTCAATCCAATCGCTTTTAAAGGTCTGTGCACAGTGATACCGAAACCTTCAAGTTTCATATTACTGGTAAGTACGCGTTCCGTGACGTTCTGAGGGATGATGAGCGTGTAGGGGTGTTGAGTGTATGATTTGAGGCTCTCAATGCGGGGGCTAATGAGTTTCGTAGAACGGGTTCCGATGTTCAGCGACGTAGTTTTGAGACCAGAAGATACGATGTCGTTCCCATAACCAATCGTATCCAAAGCCTGGGTTTTCGTGATCACGATCATTCGGACACAGATAAATAAGCAGGAACTTGAGTAACTTACCTCCACAGTGGCGGCATGGATTGCAAGAGCTCGGGAAGTATCTCCCCCCCGGGATGCGGCGTCAACGATGACAAGATCTCGAACACCGTGATGGTGAAGGGAGAGGGCAGCAGCAAGTCATGCTGGACCAGCGCCAATGATAAGGACAGCGGTTGTATCAGGAAGCGATATCCAGATAAATGTATGAAGGTTGGAGACACGGCAACAAGTTCACAGAAGTGTCCTGGAGGGTCTCTGGCAGGACGTCCGATACACCCGGGCCGGTTCTGACGGAGGGCTGAGTCAAGCATTTCGGCGGCTCGCCACTATCGGGGAATAGACGCCCGCGTAGTTATACAGAGGAGGAGATGACGAGACTACTATGCCAGTGTGAGTTCCATCGTTATCTTTTCTGTACACAAGTTGTTCCCATAGTGAGCCCGTGGTACCAGGCATCGCATTGCGCAAGCCTGCTCAGATCACACAACTCAGATATTCCAACTCGGCTACGTTGTGTCAACGTCGCGTCATCTCGCGGTGTGGTGTCTCGTGTTTCAAGAACCCTCCCCTTGTATTTCATGCCCACGACCAATGCAACGCCTTGTCACATCGTGGCGACAACGTTGGAGCAAGTGAAGTCCGATGGTCGTTGTCCCTCTTCTGGTTGTTTGTCGTATTCTTGCGATGGAAGTCGACTTGACTGCTGATGATATCGACTAACCTCGCCGTTGGTCGGTCGGCCGATCAACTCCGTCAACCGACGTCAGTTGAGCAGGTTTAGAACAAGAGCAGGTACATAAGTACTCGTTATGTCCCTTCATCCATGTCGTCGTGCTAATATAGGACCTGTCTCCTTGAAACTCTGTCGCTTAGAAGGTGTTTTAGATATCCATGGTAAAGCCGATGCCAACTTACACAAGTGTCATGTTCGGCCATTCCGAATCTTTGAATCTGGTGAACACCCCCGTTGGTATCATACTCCTCACTTTGCTACCATCAACTGAAAGGTGTATCTATAGAGTTGACAAGGCCAATTAAAGCGAGTTTTTCTGCGAGACGTCAGAGGCTAACGGGTGAACAACCATCAGTGCAAACCAAGTACTGAGGGGTGATAATTCGTGCCCAACAGATGACGGGAAGAAACTCCATAATAAAGTGTACAAGTACAAGTACAACGTCGCAAAACCGAAGGGTTCATTAAGAAAACGTATGTTCCATCTCGTCTCTCCTATCTCCTTCCCAAGCCGCTGAGCTCCCATGCCATTTTTCTGTCAAAGAATGGGATACTTCCAAGCAGCCAGATTGCACAGGCACGAAAAGTCGCAGAGTCGATCGGGCACCACCAATACATCTTTTCTCGATACTTCATGCCCGCGACCGATACAAGATTCTTGGTGAGCTTGATCACTTCCAGCGCGCGTGCATGCCGCACCGTGGCGAACTCGCGAAGAATGTCGTCAGCTTTGGAGAGTGGCATAGTTTCTGCACCACGCATATGCTTCGCAAGTACCTCTCCGAGGGAAATGGCATCTCGAATCCCGAGGTTCATTCCCTGACCACCAAGAGGTGAATGAATGTGGGCGGCGTCACCAATGAGGAGAACGATGCCTCCCTCCCCTGACTCCGAGTCACGCTCACCAAGGCGGGTGAACGTGGTGTCAGCGATGCATGCACGATTACGGAAACGCGAAGACCAGATGATATTTTTGATTTGCGTTGATTTCGACTTGAGGTTCACAGTTGTGTCGGGGGCCAGGTGATATGGTGCAAACCGGTCGATGAGATTTTGAAGGTATTCCTTGGAAGGTGTTTGTGGAACTTCACCTTCTTGCAATGCTACACCACAACCAATGCGGAACACTCTCTCAGAAGCAGAGACCATGCCCTCTGCACCAGGCGTTTGATTGAATGTAGGTGGGAAGGGGAAACAGACGAAAAAATTGTTTGGGGAAAGTGTGATCTCCGGACCGATGGTCTCTATCTCGGTGTCAAAGGTCACATCTGCAATAGCCATCTGAGCCAGGGTATTTTCTGCTTCCCCCTCGAAGGGAGCGGGATCCGAGAAGCCTATGCCAGCCATAGTGCGAACCTAAACGCCCGCCGTGAGACGATATCCGACGTAAAGAATGCAAAACGGCCTTACCACGGAGCGCGCACCATCTGCACCGATAACATACTTGGCCGTGATTATGTTACCGTCTTCAAAAGTAACATCACTGAGTCGTGGATTTGATGCGTTGCGCCTCAGTCCGACCACCCTCAGAGGTCGATGCACGGTAATACCAAAACTTTCTAGTCTTTCGTTAAATACACGTTCCGTAATGTTCTGAGGGATGACGAGCGTGTACGGGTATCGAGTGTACGATTTGAGGCTCCCGAGTGAGAGACTGACGAGCTTCGTTGAGCGAGTCCGAATGGTGAACATCGTCGATTTAGTGCCCGAAGACGCGAGGTCGTCTCCGCAGCCAACCGTGTTCAATGCCTGTTCAGTGTAGAGGTGGGTGGGACAGCCTAAGAGCTCGGATACAAGGTAAAACGAGCAACTTACCTCTAAAGTGGCAGCGTGAACTGCAAGAGCTCTGGATGTGTTTTGCCATTGTGGCACGGCGTCTACGATAATGAAATCTCGAATGCCATGATGGTGAAGAGAGAGCGCGGCTGCAAGTCCCGCTGGACCAGCACCGACGATGAGGATGGTGGTTGTACCAGGAAGCGACATCTAAAATATGAACACGCAGGAGTACGAGATGTGGCTGAGGGCTGCGACCATGCGGCCTTATATACATTGACTTGGTGGACCATCTAGCAAAACTTGTCTTCCAGTAATCGACACAAGTGATTATGACAAATAACGATGACGTCCGCTGTACCGGACCCGGTACAGCACAAAAAAAATTAAACACCGAGTCATATCACACATTATTGCAATCCGAGAATGGCATTATTACAGTAGCTTGGAGTCTTGGTGGCGCGTGCTTCCTGCCATGCTATGCTGGGTGAGATGCACATCATATATATTCACGCAGTCGTGTCCCTCATCGTAGTAAGCGACACTCCAGAGTGATGGATGGGGACCTGCTCTCGTGGAATGTTTGAATTGCATCTGCCGGATCAGGATCGTTCGATCGTGCGCGGTGGAGTTGGCGCCACTCGCGTCAGCATCCGGTCAAACGCATCAGCAAGGAGTATCGAATCATTCTAACCGCCGCATACTTATCGTAGAAAAATACCATCCGGGCCAATGAGGGCATTGAATTTGAGTACACCGCACTATCGCCGCCGCCATCACTGACCTTACCGACCCCGAAGGGCTTATCTTTTACTACTCTAGAATGAGTCATGCCACTGTGTGGCCGCAGTGGGCGGAAAAGAATCAAGAAAAAACTATACTTCATCTGGCAAGTGGAGAAAACGGTACTTTTCGGAACGGAACGCCGCGTATCGTAGCGGGGCTAAAGCGATATGTAGAGAAACCAGTGCATCCAACAGCGTATCCCTCCTTCACTTTTTACCTTTTGCTCAAACCACTCAACTCACACGCAATCATCCTCCGGACGAACGAGATACGTCCGAGCATCCTCAACATCCAAGTACGCAGAATCTCAGAGCTGACCGGGCACCACCAAAACAGCCTCTTTCGGTACTTCATGCCAAAGATTGACAAGAGGACTTGCGTGAGCTTGATCACTTCCATTGCGTGTGCATGTCGCACTGTCGAATATTTGTGCAAAATCGCGTCGGTCTCAGGGAGCGACCTGGTCTCGGTAGCATGAATGTGCTTCGCCGAGATGGCATCACGCGGGCCAAGATTCATTCCTTGTCCACCGACAGGCGAATGGACGTGGGCAGCATCGCCAACGAGGAGAATGGCACCTCCAAGCCCTGATCCTCCAGAGCCAAGTCGAGTGAACATGACATCAGCGACCATGGTACGTTCGCGGAAATTTGATGACCAAACGATGTCCTTTATGCGCATCGGCTTCGAATTGGGATTCACAGCGGGGTCTGATGCGAGACGATATGGTCCAGATTTGCAAATCGGTCGACGAGATCCACGGTAAAGCCTATACCAAGTTGCAGCCAAGTTACACGAGCGTTTTCTTACTAGTCATTCCAAGTCTTTTGAATTTGGTTGTTGTCCTTATTGAACAGCGCCTAGATATTTCTGTAAGAATGTGACGCTAGACAGAGGGTAAATACTGTACTAGGTAAGTAAGGAATGAATGTAGAAGTGGGATAATAGCTTACCTCCAGTCGAGTGGTACGAGACTGGAGGAAAGGTGAACGAACGGACGCGCCGAGTATACGCGATGTCCGTAAAAGGAAATGTAGGAAAAATAGTAGTAAATGATTATCTACAGTAACGGAGGTCTGGATCTCCAACAATTTCTCACTTCGCTACCATCGGCCCGAAAGGTCCTATGGAGTTGACAAGGCGAATGGCGAGTGAGGTACAGAGTTTTGCTGAGAGACGTCAGAGACCGACAAGTGCACAACCACCAGCACCATGACAGATGACGGAAGAGACTCCAAGTAAGTCGTGCAAAGTACAAGTACAACATATCTTCCCTCTCATCTCTCCTATCTCCTTCCCAAACCGCTGAACTCCCATGCCATTTTTCTGTCAAAGAATGGCATTATTCCAAGCAGCCAGATTGCACAGGCACGAAAAGTTGCGGAGTCGATCGGGCACCACCAATACATCCTTTCTCGATACTTCATGCCCGCGACCAACACAAGATTCTTCGTGAGTTTGATCACTTCCAGCGCGCGTACATGCCGCACCGTGGCGAACTCGCGAAGAATGTCGTCAGCTTTGGAGAGTGGCATAGTTTCGGCAGCACGCATATGCTTCGCAAGTACCTCTCCGAGGGAAATGGCATCTCGAATCCCGAGGTTCATTCCCTGACCACCAAGAGGTGAATGAATGTGTGCGGCGTCACCAATGAGGAGAATAATGCCTCCTTCGCCTGACTCCGAGTCACGCTGACCAAGGCGGGTGAACATGGTGTCAGCGATGCATGCACGATTACGGAAACGCGAAGACCAGATGATATTTTTGATTTGCGTTGATTTCGACTTGATTTTCATAGTTGTGTCGGGGGCCAAGTGATACGGTGCAAACCGGTCGATGAGATTTTGAAGGTATTCCTTGGAAGGTGTTTCGGGGACTTCACCTTCTCGTAATGGTATACCACAGCTAATGCGGAACACTCTCTCGGGAGCAGAGCCTTCGCGCTCCGCAGTAGGGGTTTGATTGAATGTAGATGGGAGGGGGAAACAAACAAAAAGATTATTTCGGGAAAGTGTGAGCTCCGGATTGAGGATCTCGGTCTCAGGATCAAATGCCACATCTGCAACAGCCATCTGAGCTAGGGTGTTTTCTTTTTCCCTCTCAGAGGGAGCGGGATCTAAAAAATCTATTCCAGCCATAGTACGGACCTAAACGCTCGCTGTGAGACGATATTTGAATGCAAAGAATGCAAAACGGCCTTACTATGGAGCGCGCACCATCTGCACCGATCACATACTTGGCCGTGATTATGTTACCGTCTTCAAAAGTAACATCACTGAGTCGTGGATTTGATGCGTTGCGCCTCAGTCCGACCACCTTCAGAGGTCGATGCACGGTGATACCAAAACTCTCTAGTTTTTCGTTAAATACACGTTCCGTAATGTTCTGAGGGATGATGAGCGTGTACGGGTGTCGAGTGTATGATTTGAGGCTCATGACTGAGGGACTGGCGAGCTTCGTTGAGCGAGTCTGGATGGTGATCATTGTTGTTTTAGTGCCCAAAGACGCGAGGTCGTCTCCACAACCAATCGTGTCCAATGCCTATCCAGCAAGTGGGACTCTCAGAGGTCGAATACAAAATAAAACAAATAAATAAAAACTTGCCTCTAAAGTGGCAGCGTGAACTACATGAGCTCTGGATGTGTTTTGCCATTGTGGCACGGCGTCTACGATGACGAAATCTCGAACGCCATGATGGTGAAGAGAGAGCGCGGCTGCAAGTCCTGCTGGACCAGCACCGACGATGAGGACTGTGATTGTATCAGGAAGAGACATCTAAACAATATGCGCACGCAGGAGTAGGAGGACGTCACGGTGGCTGTCGTGGCTGAGGGCTGCGGCCTTGATGACCGTCTAGCGCAGTTTGGGCGTAGTTACTGTGGGTCAGTTGCACGGGTGATACGCTTCAAACGTAGTGCCCTGCTATGTTGGGTGAGACGCATATCATATGTTTCCGCCGTATTGTAATCGCCATCGGCAGGATCAGGATCGTTCGTGCGCGGTGGAGTTGGAGGATCGGATCAAATGCATCAGCAAGAATTCTATGGTAAGTCCGAGTCATGGCGCTTACCATAAACAATCCCATGGGCGAATGAGGCCAATCTGTAACAATCTCAGGACTAGCCGCACTGTTGTCGCGGCATCACCGACTTCACCCAGGGTCCAGAACGTTCAATATCTAGAGACCCCGAAAGACCACTATCTCGTCACGCGTCGCCACTCTACCGGTGTGGGCGGAAAAGAACCAAGAGGAAGCTATACTTTAAGATCTGCATGTGAAGAACGGTCCTTATTTTAATTCCCGATATAGATAAGCAGTGACTACAACGATAGCGAAACCAGTGCATCCAACAGTATGTCCCGCCTTCTCTCTTACCTCCTGCTCAAACCACTCAACTCCCACGCAGCCATCCTCCGGACGAACGAGATACGTCCGAGCATCCCCAATATCCAAGTACGCAGAATCTCAGAGCTGACCGGGCACCACCAAAACAGCCTCTTTTGGTACTTCATGCCAAAGATTGACAAGAGACCTTGCGTGAGCCTGATCACCTCCAGTGCACGTGCACATCGTACCGTCGAAAATTCGTGCAGAATCACGTCGGCTTCAGGGAGCGACCTGGTCTTGGCAGCATGGATGTGCTTCGCGAGTGCTTCACCGAGGAAGATGGCATCACGCAGGCCAAGATTCATTCCTTGTCCACCGACAGGCGAATGAACGTGGGCAGCATCGCCAACGAGGAGAATGGCACCTCCAAGCCCCGATCCTCCAGATCCAAGTCGAGCGAACATGACATCAGCGATTGCGGTACGTTCGCGGAAATGTGATGACCAAATGATGTCCTTTATGCGCGTCGGTTTGGAATTGGGATTCACAGCGGGGTCTGATGCGAGACAATATGGTCCAAATCGGTCGACGAGATCCTGCAGATACTCCTTGGAGGGTGATTGCGGAATTTCTCCTTCTTCCAGGGGCACACCACACCCAATACGGTATACGTTTTCGGAAATGGACACCTGATCATTGGCGGCGAGCGATTCGTTAAAGGAACGGGGTAAGGGAAAGCAAATGAAGAAGTTGTGTGGGGACAATGTACCGCTCGACGCGCTTTGTTCTGCATCGGCGGAGTCGAAAGTGACGTCGGCAATAACCACTTGGGCTAGATTGTTGTTTGCTTGCCCTTTTGTATTCGTTGGATCAGAGAAACATATCCCAGCCAACGTGCGGACCTAGATATTACGAGAGGATATGTAACAGCAACAAACACAATTATGAAAAGACCTTACCGCAGACCGCGCACCATCTGCACCGATCACATACTTCGCCGTGATTACCCTCCCATCTTCAAAGGTAACATCACTTAGTTTTGGATCGGATGCGTTTTGTCTCAACCCGACCACTCTCAGAGGTCGATGTACAACGACACCCAGGTTCTCTAGCTTCTTTTCGAGGATACGTTCAGTAAGGTTCTGCGTGAGGATGAGAACGTATGGATGTCGTGTATACGATCTGAGACTCTCGATATGAGGGCTGATCAGCGTTGTGGAGCGGGTCCTGACGTAAGAGGTGGTCCCTTTGATTCCCTGTGCTATGAGGTCATTCCCACAACCGATCGTGTCCAATGCCTGTGCATGGTTTAGGCGCGAAGAAAAGGTGTGTTGGAGACGACTTACTTCGAGAGTGGCAGAATGAACCACGATGGCGCGTGAAAGGTTTTCCCCCTGGAGCATAGCGTCAACGATGACAAGGTCACGAACACCTTGATGAAGGAGAGAGACCGCGGCGGCAAGCCCTGCTGGACCAGCACCAACGATCAGTACGCTGGTTCTATCAGAAAGGTCCATGCTGACGATAAGAGTACAAGATGTGGGGACGTAACGTAGGGGGCAACAAATACTTGGCAAGGCAGGTCGACTTCATTCATAAATTCCATTTGAACTTGAAAATACGTGGAAGTTGAGCCATCCGAACGGGGCGAAATGAGTGTCAATCCCGCCTGGCTTTCTCATGGTCGTGCGACTAGGTGAGCTGAATTCTGCTATCGATTGTTCACAATATGAGCAAAAACACCGCGATTCAATAAAAAGAAGAGAAAAAGAGGGGATTCGTACTCTGTAGTATTCAGAAGGCTCATGTCACGGAGAAGGCCGGTCCTGCTCGTTCGTAACAGTTTGCCCAACTAGTACGCGTCGGAACGCGTTGACCCGCACTGATTTTTGGGTTCGCGTCCCAAGGAAGAAAGCGACTCTGAGATATCAGTGCAGGTGCAAGTCTCCGCCAGCACAACGGGGGAAGTAGTCTCAAGTTGGTTGACAGTCAAGGAAGGGAAGGATTGATCGTCAAGCACAGGTGGTCTACCCAATCCCGTCTTACCGTAGAATAGGCGCGAATCGCGCGACCTTGCAATGCGACTCAATATCGCATCATAGTATTTGTCAGACAATTCGATATGCAAGCCTGTCTTATCTTCCCTCTACATTATAGCCGCCCCGGGTGTTCGGAGTGTTTTTGATGATTTGAATATCCATCAACCAGGAGGGAGCAGACTAGCATCCACCGCGCCGCCTTCCTCGGAGATGTCATCCTTGTCATCTCCAGACCTTGCAATCGGCGTACGTGGCATCGCCATCAGACCTATATCAATCACCTGAATTCAGTCCTTTCCAACCAAAAAAGAGCGATCAACACCCACCCGTTCTTGCGCTCTCCAAAATCCCGAACGGCTTCAAGAGATTCAGGAACGCAACCACGCGGGTCGTCTTGGCCGTCAACTCGACGATCACGCTGTTATCGCTCACGTCCACAATCTTGGCTCCGAATTGGTCCGCGAGGACGGAGACGGACCGTAGGTGCTGGTGTTTCAGCCGAAGTGCTTCCGAGGCGGTGAGCGGGATAGGGGTGTGGGTGTGGGTCTCTGTGGTAGTTGATTCGGGATGCCCGCAGCGTTCGAAATTGTGTGCCAGCGCCGCCTCACGTTCGGCTTTGGAGGCACTGGAGGAAGACACGGGGGAGGGTGTGTGCGTGTGCGGTGTACTCCTGCGAGGTTCGTGCGAGGGACCACCGACGAACTGGTCTTCGAGGTACTCGGGTCCGAGAACGGACACTTTGACGAGGAGCAACTCACGCGAGATGACGCGCGTGTTGGTGTAGTCGAGAACAGCCCAGACGGGAACCTATTTATGGTCGTGAATCCGTCTCCGGACTTGACGTGATCACTGGAAGACAAAGGAGACGTACGAGATCTTCGAGTTGTCGGCGAGCTTGTTCGACGACACTGTCTTGGCCGCGGATGACGATCGACATGCGACTCAGGTCGCGAATTTCGGTGCGACAAACGACCAAGGAGTCAATGTTACACCCTCGTCCAGCTAAGATGCTCGACACGCGTGATAACACTCCAGGTTCGTTTTGGACGAGACAATTGAGGATATGTCTGAAAGAAACATACATTGATCAGCAACTATTACATGTAGCGGAGTTAGCGTTGATGGGAGAAAAGACGTACTTTTTGTAAGGTTGGAGGTTCGGGGGCGGTGTGTTGTACAATATATTGGTGACAGCCTCTTCGGCGCTGCGTGAGCGTGGAACGTCCGACACGGGGAGCGGTGGAGGCCGTGGTCTGTGCGTGATTTTGTAGTCGAGGGCTGAAGTGGAGTCATCGATCGGCGGTGGTGGTTTGGGGGGTTCGTTTGCTTTTCTGAGCAGCAAAGTTGTTGAAAACGAGCGAAATCTAGCCGTCCTAGGCAGCCAGCGTGGCGTAGAGGCGAACATCCGTTCTTTTTTGCTAGGTTTTCTTGTCTTGAGGACAGATTTGACTCGAACTCATTTGATCATCTGCACAAGTGAATGGAATCACGCAGATTCCGGACTCGGGAAGTGCCGCTTACCACCACCTTAACGCTTTCGATTTCTGTGATGCAGAGTGCAAACCACTTGGTGCTTCCCATACCGCTTCCCTAGTATGGCATCTGGAACAAACGCTATCAGGCCCCCCCACCCCGGTTGATGTAGAATGATGAAGGAAGTCGAAATTCATACACATCGTCACGGAATATTCGACCGAACGTCGCGTCGCGGTGCACGACGCCGCCACAGGCCCACAGTGGCGTGGCTCGAACCGAACTGCCCTCTTTTTTATACCCATCGTGCCCTTCTGTCAAAGTATATTTCGCCAGTTATTCATATTTATTCAAGGACCATGTACACACTGGCTTTTAATTTCTCTCTCGAAGTGCTGCTACTAAAACCGACCACTAGTAATTGATCAGTTCAGAGTCAACTTCAGACTATCGGCCCATGGTCAGAGTTGATATGTAAGTCATCCGTTTGATCAAGTATTGTACTCGCGCCGCATCTTTAGTCCACCCTCCATCCGCCTCGACCAAGTTTCACCTAGATGGACTCTCAAGAACCTCAATCAAGTGTTGATCCACACGTATGGTTGATTCCACAGTCGTGTTTAAACAAACAACGCTGACTTGAGGTCGACCTGTCAGCGTGTGTCGATTACCTTCGACAAGCTTATCGCCATGGCGGACGAGCAGTTTTCCCTGTATCAGCAGAACCTGGATAACTCGACATATGACCTTGCCATACGTCATTATTGTGCAGCCTTCGATCTTGGTCCAGAGACAGACTCTAAAGTGGACTGCATCCGCACCTTCTTCCGTTCTCACCACGCACTTCTTCTGCGCGCGCAGGAGCAGGGCGTTGGCGCCTCCATTACGAATAAATATCTAGACAAGGCTCTCGAATTCACGCCACCTACTCATCCCTTACGGCCGGTTTTATTGGGCATACAAGCGTCTTCATGCTTGAATCGTTACCACCGTACCAAAGATCCAGCAGACCTTCACTCGACGGTCGAGATATTCCAGGCTGCCGTAGCTACCATGTCGGCAACCCACTCTCAACGCCCACACTTGCAGCTGCAGTATGGTTCGGTCCTACAGAGCAGATATCTGGCTCTCAAAGATGAAAGCGACCTAAATCTTGCTATCCAGCAATTCAAGACAGTCCTCGTGGACTGTCCTGAGCGCCTCCTCATTTCTGCTCGACGATCCCAAGTCTGGGCACTCGATATTCGTTACAGGCTGTGCTACGACATCGATGATATTGAACTTACAATCGAAGCTTACGCCACTGTGGTCGACACGTTGCAAGAGCCAATGGAATACCTTGCCTGCATAGAATATTCCGCAGTCTTACGCGCTCGGCTCTACCGCAAAGGGGATATAGATGACATTCATGTTGCCGTCAAGTACTCTGAAGCGCTCATTAGGAGACGTCCACCTGGTCACCACCACATATTAGCGTTGTTCTTTCATGGTGGTCTTCTCATGGATTGCTCCGCGCGGAGTCAGTCCATCGAGGACGTCGATAAAGCAATCGAATGCATCAACAATAGCATGACTGCCAGCCGTGCAGACGACACGGTTCGCCCTCTGTTAGTCAGCGACCACGGGTCTTGTCAAGTCTTCCGTTTCCTCTACTCTGGCAAGGCCAAAGATCTCGAAAGCGCGGTGGAGAATTGTTACGCTGCGGTATCCTCGTGTTCGTCTCTTGATGCTCCCGTTCGCGTAGGTAACATGAATCGACTAGCCTTTTCCCTTTTCACTCGGTATCAGTTGCAAGGCGACAAGATGGACTCTATCCGCGCCAAGACCTACTTTCAACAAGCGTTGGAGCAGTGTCCTCTCCGTGATGCTCTTCGCCTATCCATCCTCAACAACTATGCTCGTATTCTGGGCACCTTGGCAAAGAAGAGTTCGGACCTCCTGACGGAAAGAGAACAGTCGGTGAGTCCATGGCTAACATGATTATCTCCCATGAAAACATACGAACGCACTCCAACAGGTGTCCTCACGAAGCCTGATCGGATTCCTGCCGGTGATGAGGCGGCATGGGTCAAGATCCTCCGCAACGAGACTGAACCCTTGGAGAACAACTGGTATTGCGTCAAACAACCCTCTTCGCAAGAGGTCACGAAAGGCATCACCTACATGGAAGCACGTCAACGCGAGGACGAATGGTTCTCTTCGACGCGACCGTGGTCGACCCTCGAAGCGCAGTACCAAAGTCTCCTTAGGACAAGCTGTCTGACAGAGAGACTAAGTCATATTCTTTCAGAGCTTATTTCGGACAGGTGAGTTGATCATGGACATGGTCGGACGTGTATTTGCTGATAAAGCCGAGCAGATTGCCTGCGATTGAAGAAAACTTGGCTCTCGCGATTCAGCAGACGGAGAAGAAGATGCGATCTCTCCCCAAAGCACCGTCCAACGATCCTGCCGGCGAGGTACTACAAGTTCTCAAGGAGTTCGTTGGTGCTCTGGATCGCCGCGTTGAGGGCACTCCAGAGCCAGACGGACTTTTACAGACGATTCACCTTCACCAAGAAACTTTCAAGATCGCCATACGGCGAACCGCTCCGATTTTCGTTCCCCATGACAGGGCATCAAAGGAGGAGTTGTCGGAACCGACGTTTTTGGCCAATGAGGACGGAGATCACCGCGTCGAGGGCATGCCAAAGCCAGACGTAGTGGCGCAGACTATCCATGCTCTTAAAGAGACCTCCAAGGTCACTTCACGGCTCACCTCGTTCTTCGATCTACCTGGGAGGGCATTTAAGGGACTGTTGGAGAAGGAACTGTTGGAGCCGACGTTTTTGGCCAACGAGGGTGGAGACGATACCACGCGGACGTATTATTCGAGTCAGAACAAGATCTACATTGACGAAGTCTTGAAGCGTGCACAAGAGTGAGTCCCTTTTTACTTCCGCTCGTTCCGATTGTTAAATAATTGAAATCCATTTTCAGCGCACGCACACGAGAGCTTCCGGACAATTATCCGTTTGTTGTCCAACGCGCCTATATCAAGGAAATTACGCGGAAATGGGCTGGCCCCGCGATGGTTCTCTTTGACAAGACTTATGGGATTCTGAAGGCCGACGTTGCAAGACTCGTCACCGTCCACTTTGCACACATGGGCAGCAGGAGCGCGAAACAAGTAATTCAGTACGTTTTGGTTTCGGCCGATACCGTCGAGGCTCACTGCGTCTAGGAGGATCGTCAACGAACACCTCGAAAAAGCCGCCCGACGCACAAAGGCGAAAATCGAATGGCTTCTCGACCTCGAGCAGAACCCGACGACGCTCAACACGCACTACTTCTCCGACTACAAGGACAAGTTTCTCGCCCATTACAAAGCGGCTCGGGAGGACGGCGATCTGGCGGCCAAGCTCCGAGGTGGTCGCCGGTCTTCAGAGGCTGATAGCACGGTCAAGGAGCTCGTCTCAAAGCTTCACGAGCTTGGCATACCGGCCAAGGCGGCTGACCTGTCCAGGTTGCTTCCTGCGGACCCCATGGAGCCTGCGCTCCACATCATGGCGGACGTTCGGGCGTATTTCCAAGGCAAGTCCTCAGCGGACTCGAACGTGATCAGTATTGATATGACCCCGACATGTGGTTTACTTTTTTTCACAGTCGCGTACAAGCGTTTCGTCGACATGGTGCCGATGACGATCGACCACGAGATCGTGCTTGGCGTACAAAAGGACATCTACAAGGCGCTCTCGGACGGTCTACAGATCACTGAGACGGAAGAAAGGATGCAGCGGCTGCAGGCTGCACGTCAGGAGTTGAGGGGGTTGATGTAAACTGTTGAGTCGTTTGATTTGTGCGTCGTCCGATTTAGGTGTTTTTGTTGTTTTACGAACCTCGTCATGATGGATGACTCGGAATGTAAGCAAAACATTCCCTCAATTTCGTCCAGGGCTATGGTATACTGTTTTCAAGCATGTCCAGCTAGTACTCGAGCGATATCAAGTAACAAAGCTGCAACACATCGAGCATTCGCACATTGTCCAGAATATCAGCCAGCGACACGCTGTCCTCGAATCGCACCCTGATCAACGCATCCGCCGCGACTCGCTTGTAATCCGTAGTACGTCCACCCGTCGACGTCAACGCCGTGAGCAACAGGGCACCAAACGGTTATCGAAGCTGCACAGCCAACCGTCGTGCCCGCGTGTCTCAATCGGTTTCACCTGACGAGCGCGCGTGCGCAGCATGCGACTGCGACTACGACTGCGACTATGGTTGGGACTGCGAGGGGGGCCCAGAAGTACCCCGGGACGGGGACCCGGCATGGGCAAACGCCTCCTCGGGGATCTCTTCCTCGTCATCTAGCCCGGCAAATGCGACGTCACCATCCATGTCCGGTGATGGTGGTGGCATCCCATTTTTCTGCAGCATCCCGGCGCTTTTTTCCTTGCAACCCAAGAGCGCGTCCAACCAAGGATGAACGTGATAGAGCGGTTCCATCCCAGACAGGTCAGATCTCGTCTTGATCTTCACCATCCCGAATGCGAGGGTGGCTGCCTGGTACACGCGGGCCGAACGCGTGCGAAATGCCGACAGGGAGGGCAGTTTGAACCCAATGCAACGCAGTTTCATGCGACTGATGACGAACCATGGTGCCGGTAGCTGATGGAGTCGGTCACAGAGGCTCAGAGCGACCTCGAGGTCGAACGGCGTTGCCGCGATCATCTGTTCCATTTCGGTGTCAGAGAGGGGCGATGGGAGATGGGATCTTGCCGGTCCGTCGAATACGGTGACCTGTGTCGGAAGACAACCGTTGAAGGGGCCAGAGTCCCCAATCCATGCGAGGACACTCACATCGCCAGATCCGGTGAGAAAATGTGCTAACAGATGTCCTAGAGCGCCCCCCCTTCGCCGTATATCGCCGGGAAACCATTCACTGAGAATATGCCGAGGAGCGGATATGCAGCATCTTCCACCAGCGTCGTCTAAGGCAAGATGCAACTTTTCCCGAATGTTCGTCAAACCTTGGCAAAGCGCCTTCAGCTGCTCTGCAGACACTCCAGTAGCTTTCTCCGTCTCTGATATCAGTTCCGACGACTCTTTGTGGTTCGAAGTCTTGAGATCGAGATAAAGAGTCCAATCTTCCGTGTAAAAGTGGACGACATTCGCGGCAATGTACTCTTGGAGAGTCTAGCCACAACTATTCCAAATGCTATTCATGAGAGCACCAACCCCCGACCAGGGGCGAACGCCACGGAGAAAGACGATCACCAGGACGGCAGTCTGGTACCACTTGAACATGGAAACGAGTGGTTCCTGAAGAATGAAGTGGTTGGATTTATTGATACAGCATGTATCACTCCATGCCCAATGAAACCCGCCATCCAGAGCTGTCTTGCAAAACGTTTGCAGCTTGTCATGAGTCGAAGATACGTTCAGGTCGTACACGGCGGAATGTACCACATGCGCAAACAGTGGTTCGTTGTCTTCCCACTTGTGTGAGAACATGACGTATCGAAAGAATTGTCGCACTTCATGCTTGATCCGGACGTAGTCGATCCGCGTTGTCGTTGATGATGCCAGTTCATCAAAGATGGGAAGCGATTCGAACGCAGATGCCTGCTGGGCTCTATCATAGAGACGGCCGGTGGATGGTTGGATGAGGACCCGTGGCAGATGACGTATTCTCTCCTGAACTATTATACGAATCTCGGCCCGGGTGGTCGATGGATGGATGTACTTGCCACCGCGTTCTGTCAAATATTCGGATGCACTTTCAGACATGAGGGAGTTGGAGGATGGGATGGACGACCACGAGGACTGGAGGCGAGCGCGGTGGTCCTGCAAAGCGAGTTGGTTGGTGGTGGTGATGGGTGCAGGTCCCCTCGACCTCTCGGTGTGGGTTCCATGCCCAATTTGTCAAACGTGTTATTCGGTTTACAAACACATTGGCCGTCATGGTGCACATACCTGCGATAGGATATCTGGATGGAGCTGGCTCTCGAACGGGAGCTGACCTGTTTCGGTCGTCGGTGCTGAAGACGTCAAAGACGGAGTGTATGGATTCCCGGTCTACAACTCTGACACGGTCGCCAAGACGAGGATGTGACCCTGCTATTCGAAATTAGAAAGCCGTCTGAGTGCTGAAAAAACGGAGACTTACATGGTGGCTCGCCTGGATGATCTTCCAGCCTGGACGGGCTATCGACTCCCCGCCTGCGCGATGCCTGAGCAAGAGGTCATCAGTACCAGTGGATGTTGGTGAGGACGACGAGGGATTGGGTGTGAAAACGAGGGGTGTCAGGCTCCAGCGTACGTGTCCTGTGTGGGAAGCGGCAGGGGTTGTGGATGGCTCTATGGAGACCGACGATCGGGTGGGTAGTCACGTGATGTTTTGAGAGGACGAAGAACTGGTGGGGACGGCATCTCCTACGCGTTCTTGGAGGGTAAGCGACGAGGCAACGCCGAGAGAGGGGCGATAAGAAGAATGAGGCGGATATCGAGGGCCATTACTAAAAGTGGGAGGGAATGGTGTAGAAGGGATAATATCGGACGCATTTGAGGGAGCCACTGATGTATCTGCAAAGAACGGAACAAGGGAGAAACGTGAATTGATCTGAGCAGGTCTAGATGTGTAGCGTACTGATCGTTGACGGTGGATAATGAGTTCTGAGGGTCGCGATTTGGCGGTCAAACGTTGCGAAACGCTGCAAAGAAGTGCGGAGCCTGAGGGTATCCTCTGGGGACGGGCGGGTGCGCTGCGGTTGAGCGGTGGTGGGTGGAAGCGGAACTTGGAGATCAGACATGTGTACGTTCTGGGTAGGAACGAAGGAAGGGGTGGGCACAGCAAGCATTGCATAATATGTTCCTGGACCCGGAGGGTACACGATCCATGAGTGACAAGATTGAATGAGTGACTCAGCACAAAGACGTCAACCCTGTGTCATTTGTGCTCAACGATTCAAGCAAGGAGACCATTGTACGGTAGTGTCGCACAGCCTCGACCTATTACTTTGGAAGTGTTGTTTCTCCGTGTCTTGTTCTCGTGTTCTAACCACGCCAGAGAGATTTTCAGTTTTGCTTCCTACTGACACACCCTAACCTGTACTCAAAGTCTGAGGAATTATGACCTGAGAGTATTTTGGCTTTTCTTCGTACTTACACTGTCCTGCCATAAGTATTGAAAATCAGACGATTGTTGACTTGTGCATGTATCTGGCCTACATCGGGTCCAGGGTTCCCGGAGGGTCGTGGTATAAAACATCAGAGAAAAATAATATGCTAAGACCCCCCGGGCAACCCTGGACCCAATGGACACTAGACAGGCAGAGTATTACACGACGACCTACAACTCGCACACGTAGCGACGGCGACGTCTGTTTTCAGGAGCGAGAGACTCATCGTCCGCCAGCGTCTGCCACCTCAACTCCTCCTCGCTGACGTATTGATGGCCTCCATCCTCAAAGTCATCACGGCGCAGAGCGAGACGAGCGCGTAAACGCAGAACTCCGTAGACTGGTGATGTTCGTGGGTGCAGAGGAATACCAGAAACCGGTGGTGGACAACCATGGGGTACGCGGCATTGGTCGTCGATTAGCTCATGCTAGTTCACCATTCTGCCATGTGTACATTGATCGTAGTTCCTATTCCTGTGTTTGATTGACCGTGGTGTTCATTCGTAGTAGGTACCTGTCGCGCACGCTGTGGTGGGCGCGGACCCGCTTATCGTCCTCAAGGGCCAGTTGGATCGCACGATGCGAGGCGTCCATCGTTTTTCGTCGCGCCGTTTCGCTGCTCTTGCGTGTCTTCGATAGGTGAGCATTCCAGACGTGAGTTACTGCGCGTTCACCTTGACGTCGTTTATCGCCCTCCACGCCCTCCTCCCGTGCGTGCTGAACCAGCTCAAGCGCGACATCAATGTCGCGGCGCTCGGCGTGTTGACAGACAAGAACTTTGGGGCGTGGGTGGCTGTGTGTGCCTCCCACGCTCCGTTTTCATTTGTCTTTGCTGTAGTTTTAAGGTACCACTTTGCCTACTTCACTGAGTGCAAGCTGGACGCTAGTATGTAATATACAGCGCGATGGCATAGCCTCGGACATGCTGTGCCACGGGCTTGTGTGCACATTCTAGACTCGGTTTCTAGGTGCGTTGTGGTGATGGGCATAAGCTCACACGGTATGACAGTTGCCGAGAACATCAACAACAGATACATGAAATGCTACAAGCATGGAGTTTTGGGATGACTCCCTAGAACACCTTTGTACTAAAGGCGCGTTGACGACAACAAGATTGGTTACCTTTGTGTCCATTGACACACGCAGCTGTGCAATGTGGGTGTGCTTCATGCTTCCAAGTGCTACAGCAAGTGCTTATCTCGCCTACAATACAGCTTCGTACAAGGGTCACCCGCTAACGCTGTAGGCTATATAAACTTGTGATCGTGTCGGACATCCCCTCATCACCAAACCCGTCCATGAACTCACCTCACGTTTCCCAACAAGTCAGGCATAGCCGGACTTCGCCTCCACATTTCTGGATGTCTGCAACAGACTCCTCAGACTCTGACGATGTTCTAGACTCTACAGTTTCAACGACAGTCATCGGTCATGCCAATGGTGAGGCAGCCGTAGGGCTCACCGACCCCACCAGTACAGGTAATCGAAGGGCAATGCTTCAGCTCATCAATCGCCTACGCGATACAGGGCAAGTAGATCTTCCATTCGACTCACCTAGGAGTGTTCACCCCGAGGCGTCTTCTGCAGGGTACAAACCGAAATTGACTTGCCCATGATCGCAGTCATCGGCAACCAGAGCGCAGGGAAATCGTCACTCATCGAATCCATCTGTGGTGTCACATTGCCGCGTTCATCGGGCACTTGCACTAGGTCAGTGGGAACTCCTTTTTGTCATGCCCTTGCCACAAGGACATTTCTGATGTTTGTGCAGATGTCCGACTGAATGCAAGATTTCCCAGTCGGATGCACCTTGGAAATGCTTGGTGAAGCTTCATTTTAGCACAGATGCCAGGGGTCTACCGATCCCTGTCAACATCGTCTCCTTTGGTCCCCCCATCACCTCCAGGTCGGAGGTCGAAGAACGTATCCGACGCGCTCAGCGAGCCATACTCAATCCATCCGAGGATCCGGAAGAATATCTCACGGATGACCTTCTGGACGACAACGAAGTCTCATTTTCCAAGAACTATGTTTCGCTGGAGATCAGTGGCCCCGGGCTCACGGATCTGTCGTTTGTAGATCTCCCGGGCCTGATCGCTAGCGTCGGGAAAGGAGGTCAAGATCGAGACATCGAGCTCGTGAAATCGCTGGTCATCTCATATATCGAAAAGCCGAGCTGCGTCATCCTTCTCACTGTTGCTTGCGAAAGTAGGCGTTTAGCTCCGTTCCATGTCGAAGGATGTCTAATGTTGTTGTTTTGCCAGCCGATTTCGAAAACCAGGGTGCTCACCACCTCGCAAAACAGTACGACCCTCATGGAAAGAGAACTGTCGGTGAGTGCATTCCTATAAGGCTTGTCTCTGGTGAAAACATACGAATCCGTACCACAACAGGTGTCCTCACCAAGCCCGATCGAATCCCTCCTGGTGATGAGGCAGCATGGGTCAAGATCCTCCGCAACGAGACTGAACCCTTGGAGAACAACTGGTATTGCGTCAAACAACCCTCTTCGCAAGAGGTCACGAAAGGCGTCACCTACATGGAAGCGCGTCGACGCGAGGACGAATGGTTCTCTTCAACGCGACCGTGGTCAAAGCTTGAAGCGCAGTACCAAAGTCTCCTCAGGACAGGCTGTCTGACAGAGAGACTAAGTCGCATTCTCTCGGAGCTCATTGCAGACAGGTGAGTTGATCATAGATGTCGTCGCACCATAAGTGTTTGCTGATGTACCCGAGCAGATTGCCTACTATCGAAGAGGACTTGGCGAACGCGATTCAGCAGACGGAGAGGAAAATACGATCTCTCCCCAAAGCACCGTCCAGCGATCCCATTGGCGAAGTACTGCAAGCTCTCAAGGAATTTGTCGGTGCTCTGGATCGCCGCGTTGAGGGCACTCCAGAACCAGACGGACTGCTGCAGACAATCCATCCCCACCAAGAAACGTTCAAGACCGCCATACGGCGAACTGCTCCGATGTTCGTTCCGTATGAGCGGGGATCGAAGAAAGAGCTGGCGGAACCGGCATTTTTGGCCGATGAGGAAGGGGAGGACAGGGAGTACACCACGCGACAGTATCATTCCAGTCACAACAAGATCTACATTGACGAAGTCTTAAAGCGCGCACAAGAGTAAGTTTTTCTTTCCCTCAAGTTCCATTCCAAAAGTTGACGGAGATCTATTTCAGCGCACGCACGCGAGAGCTCCCAGACAATTATCCGTTTGTCATTCAATGCGCCTATATCAAGGAAATTACGCAGAAGTGGACCGGCCCTGCAATGATTCTCTTTGACCAGACACATGCGATTTTGAAGGCCGACCTTGTGGGACTCGTCGCCCTCCACTTTACACACATGGGTGGTGGGAACGCGAAACAGGCGATCCAGTACGTTTCCGTTTCAGCTGATACCGTCGAAGCTCACCGTGTGCAGGAGGATCGTCAATGAACACCTCGAAGAAGCCGCAGGACGCACTAAGGAGAAAATTGAATGGCTTCTCGACCTCGAGCAGAATCCAACGACACTCAACACGCACTATTTCTTAGACTACAAGGACAAATTTCTTGCGCATTACAAAGGGGCTCTAGAGGACGGCGATCTGGCGAACAGGATCCGATGTGCTGGCTTCGGTTCGGACGATGACTTTGATAGCACGGTCATGAGTATCGTGGAGGACCTTTGTGGCATTGGCATATCGGTCGAGGCAGCTGACCTGCCCAAGTTGCTTCCTCCGGACCGCAACGAGCCTGCGCTCCACATCATGGCGGGCGTTCGGGCGTATTTCCAAGGCAAGTACTCCGCGTTGATGCCCCGAATGTGACCGTTCAATGAATATTGATCCGACCCCAAACTGTGGTTAACCTTTTCAGTCGCCTACAAACGTTTCGTAGACATGGTTCCGATGACGATCGACCATGAGATCGTGCTCGGCTTACGAAAGGACATTTACAAGGCGCTCTCGGACGGTCTACAGATCACAGGGCCAGAAGCGTATGCACGGTGCAAGGGCCTGCTGGAAGAACGCGTGAGCGTCATGACGACGCGCCGAGAGACGGAAGAAAGGATGCAGAGGCTGCAGGCTGCCCGTCAGGAGTTGAGGGGACTAATGTAAAGCACTGAGTCCTTTGATTTGATGCGTCGTCCGATTTAGATGTTCTTGTTTTACGAATCTCGTCCTGAATGATGTCCCTTTCGCAATCCTTGCCATTATATATCTTTTGACTGACACAAAGCGTGTGCAAATGGACGCTTGAGTTATGCAGGTAAGCCATGCATACCGCTCGCGATAAGTCAGAATGTAGGCAAGACATTTCCTCATTCTCGTCCAGCTACTCGAGCGATGTCAAGTAACAAAGCTACAACACATCGAGCATTCGTACATTGCCCAGAATCTCCGCCAACGAAACGCTGTCCTGGAATCGCACGCTGATCAACGCATCCGCCGCGACCCGCTTGTAATCTGTAGTACATCCACCCGTCAACATCAGCGTCGTGAGCAATAGGGCACCAAACGGTTGTCGAATCTGCACAGCCAACTTGCTTGAGGTAGCCATTTCCGCTTGTGTGCCTGGTTCTCCTCGATCAAGTTCACTGTTTGTGTCATCGCGTCTGGGACGGCACGGGAGCTTCTTGCATGCAACACTAGTCAGTTCACTTCAATGACAGACTCATCTAAGACGTGGCTGCGCGTTGTGGTGGCATAGGATGCGTCGTGCTGTTCGCGTCACTATGCATCTTGGCGGGGATAGCGTCGAGCTCCGTAGACAAAAGTACTCGACTGATTGTTTGTTAGCTAGCAAGGCGGTGCTGCTAATCAGAGATGATTCCATTTGATCTATATCATGTGTTGCATCCATGCAGTACAAGAGCCCGACTGGGAGAATCACGCGCGACCTCTTCTCCTCAGAGGTTCACCGTCCGTATCAGTATCTCCATCAGCGTCCCCATCAACACTTTCCTCCCTCGTTCTCTTGACACTTCCGCTTCTGCTGCTGTCGGGCGTAGTCTCCAAACTTCCAATGGCTTCCTCGTCGCTCTGCGATCTGCCGGGCCGGTCAGTCAAAATGTGTCATCCGACAATCCACACACGTACACAAACGCCGGTCGGAGACCTTTTTTCTCGTACAATTCGTTTGTCTCCTTCCACCGTCTCTCGTCTTCTGCCCTCCGCTCCACCTTCAACCATTCCGTCCGCACCTTGCGGTCCCTTTTCAGCATATTTGCCGTCCCGTCCCACAGTTCCCGTTACTGCTTCATCTCGCCGAGCAGAAACGTATCGAGGTATTCGCGCGTGACAGCCAACTCGCGCACGTCTGGCATTGCTTTTTCGAGCTCGCCGACCTTGAACTGTCGGTGAAATACGTTTACGAAGCACTGGACCTGTGCTACGCATCCAGTCGATCCATAGTCTTTGCCAACCTGGGCATGAATCACCTTCATCGCTACTCGCTACTCGGTGACCCGTCGGACGCCGAGGTCGCCTTCTGTCTCAGCAAAACAGCGCTTAAATCGCAGCCAGAGGATCATTGGTCTCGGGCAAGGACATACCTGATTCAAGCGAAAGCGGTGATCGCCATGTTTCCCCCAAAGCACTCCCTTGTCGACGTGGCAATCGCGTTGGACATCCTTTATGCCACTAGAGAGACGTTCAATCCCAATCACCCACTACTCATCGAGACACACACAGGGGGCTCTCCCGCGTGTATTTCCTACGCCATTCCATTACCAACAGCAACAGTGATCTAGAAGACGCGTTTAAATACCGGATGGCGGCAGCGCAACATTCCAATGGAGGTTCGAAGATTCAATTCGAGGCCGCAATGCAATGGATAGAAGCCGCAGAAGGGTTCGACCATCCGTCCTTGCTCGGCGCGTACCAGTGTGCTATACGGATCCTGAACTTCCATCTTGTCCTCAAACACTCCGTGAACCTCCGACACGAGATAATCAAGACACAGGCATTGTCGGTCT